>OMKY01223781.1:0-20214 GCA_900302395.1 Bregmaceros cantori
CCCCTTGCAGGGTAAATTTCTTAAGCTGCTGCAGCAAATACAGTCTGCTCTGAGCCTTCTCCTGTACTATTTACTATGGCCCATTGGCTACATTGAGTGTTTCTTCCTGACAAATAGGCTGTGTCCGAAATCGCTCCCTATCCCCTACTCCCTACCCCCTATATAGTGCACTCACTTATAGTGCACTCAACAGCAACGGCCGAGATTTGGGACACTAGAGTTGGTGCCGTAAAAATTATTATAATATATAATTATAAAAAATATAATTTTAAAATTCAACAATCATCACAAAAAGTCAAAAGTACTTGCATAATGATTGGCCACCCTCCGTCCGTGCCATTTTTTTGTAAGGTCATTTTTAAAACGTCTCGCAATGCATTATAAGTTATATTGCTTCGTCTAGGGTACATCCGATGCTCACTACTTTGTGCGGTGCATTGTGGGATACTTTCAGTGCCCTATATAGGGTACATGGACACTATATAGGGAATTCGGACACGCCCACAAAATGGTGTGCCTTTACGTCCTGCATAATTCGATTACTTTGTTCTTTCGCCTGATGAACCAAGAAAATGTTATTTCTCCCTGGGAATGAATAACATATCGTAAGTTACCGTTTAACCAGCCCCTTCTTGTGCGCCAGGTTAGTCAGCCGCTCGTTATTTTTGTAACATATTGATTTCACCCAGAGACTATTCTGCTCCTCCCCCATTTTCATCACTGTTGCTATAACAACCAAACCAAACAAATAGATACTTTATTAATCTCTTGGGGGTTATTTCTTTGTTTGCTTAGAACGAACAAGAAGGGAGTTACAGCCCAAATACAACATATAATAACGACTACAATAGCATATCTTTTGACATATTTGGCAATAAGTATTCTTTTGCTACAACTAATGTTTTCTGTAGTCGTAATATTAATAATCAGCTAAGTGTGCATCGGTTTATATGTCATTAGAGGGAGGTTGGAGCGTCTGGAGGCATCTTGTGTGTAAACAAATATGGTGCAAATAATTTCCTTATTTACCTCTTTGCCCTGGTCTCATTCTGTCCGTTTCTGTTTCTCTGTCTGATTGTGTGAAACTCCTTGTCATTTTTTTGTTTTTAACTTTTAAATTTTTTTTTTTTATATCACAAGCATTTCAAGACATGGTAGTTTTTTTTTCTTGATGAACAAGAACAAAACGCAGAAATACAAGAAAACAACAAAAAAAAAATATAAGGCAAAACCTGAAATCTACTAACTACCTAATTCCCATCTCCCTCCCACCTACCCTGGCAGTTTATATTTGCGGCCCATCTGTGCAATAAAGCCAAGTCATGAAAATATGCCCTTTCTTTGTGCTAACCTTGTGCAGCGCCCACCATAATATTTTGTTTTGTTTTACTGTGATTTTTTTCTGTGATGAATTGTATCTCATTCCCTAAGAGGATAAATAACAGGCTCATGTTCAGTGTGTCATATAAAATACTTGTTAACCGTGGCCAGAAATCTTGAACTTGGTAGCATTCCCACATCATATATAAATTCACGTTCCCAGTGTGCCAAGTTGCCACCTTTCCATCTTTTTGAGTTCTTTTGCCCTCCTGTTTTCTCTGCAGCGTCGGACAAGGTCACAAAGTTGTCAAAAACATAATGCACTCATCCAACATATCAAAAAGTATTCTTCTCGTAAAAAAAAAGTTGAAAAGCTGTTTCAAGTCCTCCTTAGAGAGAGCAGGCAGAAAACATGTCACCGTAGAGCGCATCACGTGCCCTCCCAAGTCGGGTCTTGAGGTCGTACTATTTTCCCACAAAGTGTATTCACAAGATATTTCACAGATACTGATAGAGCACAGATATGGCTCTATGAAGAATACACTGTTGTAGATCATTGACTAATATAAACATGACACACTAACTTGTTTTTAATTGTCTGCATGTCTTTGTCTCATTATCCAGAATGTTTCCAAGAGAGTGAGCACCTCAAGGATAGTCTCAAATGCTGCTTGTTACACCTGTTTGGAGCCATAGTGGCAGGGGAACAGGTGACGCGCACACACGCACGCACGCACGCACGCGCGCACGCGCGCGCACTGTCCGGGCTGAGTTTAGCACAAAAGCCTACAAGCACACATTCCTGTGAAGTTTGTTTTACACATGTAGTGACTTTCTGTTACAGTACTCTATGCAGATCACTGAATCGGTGCTAATCTAGTAGGGCGAGAGAATGCTTCTAATTCCATCTTCTCACCCCAGATCCCACCCGGTCTGTCACCGCCATTCACTATCCTGACTCATGTGTTCAGATTTTCAATTAAATTTTCAACAGCTGTTCAGCATGCCTCAATGTGCAACTAAAGTTCAGAACAACAAACTCTTCCACAAGGTGCAAATAGGCAACACGCTTCTTGATTGAAGTGGCGTATTAGATCTCAAGAGATTTTTTGCATTCGAAAAGATACAGTCTCCACTACCAATGGCAAAATCTCCAACATAATGCAAGAGAGGAGAAAGAAGTACAAAGAGCAGAGAAATGTCTTCTGACATTTTCCAATTACGATTAAAGCCAATACAAGTTGACAATCCGGGCACTCCTTTGACAAGTAGGAGACATTGATTTTTGGCAGGGAAAAAGATATTGGGAAGGATGGACATCAAATAAAGAGTGAGATAAAAACAATCCCGGGTCCCCTCCTCATGAATACTCCTTTTTTTTTTCTTCTTTTTTTCCTTTTTTTTTTTTACTGTCCACTGTCGCTCCAAACTCCCTGGCTCTCCTTGCAGAGGAACGCACTGCTAGCCATCTCCCCAGCTACCATGGAGGTGCTGATGCGCGTCCTGACTGACTGCTCGCTGGGTGGCGTGGGCCGGCGAGGCGGCGTCTGTGAAGGAGAGGAGGAGGGTAACTGCGACGGAGCCGACCGGCCGGACCGGAAGGCCTCGCTCACCTTGGGCTGTCTGCGACAGGTGGTTCACTGTCTTCTAGCTGCCAGCTCTGATCAGCGGCAGGTGAGCATGCACACTGACCCTTTACCAAAAATACTTTCAGTCGTGTATATGTTTTAGCTGTCGGTATGAATTCGAACCAAGGTCGACTTAAAAAAAATAATACTTGCGGGGGGTGGTGGAGCGGTTATAGAGTGCGGATCGAGGGCCAGCAGTGCCGCAGGTTCTAATCCCCTCTCCAGCTTTTCTGCAATGTCTCCCCCAAAACTCTTCATCCCAGTTTCCAATTGAATCCTGTCACTATCTCTCTCGATAAAGAATGAAAAGCGGTGCTTGTGCCCCCCCCAAAAAAAAAACGTGCAGCTTCGACCGTTGAATTTGTAAAAACTCAAGTTTTATTATTTTGTCTCCGACGCTAGCTGCAGTGCTCTCTACCTTGCCCCTCCCTCGCCCTCTCATGTAAATATTATGCAAACCACTTGAAAATAATGATTATCCATGAATTTTAAATTATACTAATTATTTTACAGAAATATATATGTAATATTTGTGAAGGTTTGTTATTCTAGTTTAGTTAGTTTATATATGATTAGGGTGTCCTATAGTGGAAAACGGGGGGATTAACTATGTCTGATATGTGTAAAAGAATGCTAGAAAATACTGTAAAAGTAGACTTTGATTTCTTTAATTAAATAATTTTGGGAGAACATTGACGGCCATTGTGTGTGTGTGTTTGTGTGTGTGTGTGTGGACATATACATATACAAACATACGGACTGGACCGGGACTCCTGGAGGAAAATGACCCATGTTGGTGCACAGTCTGCTTATAGTGAAGACAGTGAAATATGATGATGCTGTCTTGCAGGTGGAGATTGCGTCTGTTTTGGACAACTACTTCAAGCTTCTGAACTCTGATCCTGCTGCCAGCATCACTCAGCAGCAAGGCAAAGGACGAACTCCACCTGGACGCCACTGGGAGAGGCGCTTCGTGGCACTGCAAGTCACTATGCTAGGTGATGCTCACTGATTTGTCTGTTCTGATACTGATTCCTGGGTGCCGATCACAGATACAGATATTTTAAGAGGTAGAACATCACAATCAACATTGTGAGGCGTGTATATCAGGGGCGTCTGCAACACACAGAAGAAATAGGTGTCATGATTTATTTTTATACTTTTATACTTTTATTTTTATAATTGTACTTGCATTCATCAGCTCGAGTTAAATTCACATTGGAATCGGCAGTATTTTATTTGGTTAAAAATGTAAAATGTCACACGAGAATATTTGGCAACACAGAGAACATTTTTAATGCAGAGTATAGTTCTCCCTAGATTTATATATAATTCCACAATTCTGTAACAGACACTGGCAGATTAAGCACTCTTCGAGTGACCAGTTGTAGTGTTCGTTTTGTTTATTTGGTGGTTATTATCAAAAATACTGGGTGAAGTACATGGTATACCGCAATATAAATTTAAGCGATATCGCCTAGCTCTAATAGAAATTAATAGCAGAAGGCCTGCTGCTTTTTAAATGAATAACCAGTGTTTAGACTGACCACAAGGCCTACCCAAAACACAACCATTGATACCAACACAACAAAATGGGGAAGTGTTTCCTTGATAGCAGCCTCTTCCACTGCACATGTTACCCAATATTGATTTTCTTATGACAAAGACAGTAGTTGTCAATGTGAACAACTTTGCTGCCTAAATCTTGAACAGAAAGTCTAAGAGTTTAAAATCTGCTTATATTGTGCAGTAGTTTATGAAGGGAGTACACATCATTTTGGAGATGTAATAATCAGCGGACAAATTAAATCAGATTCACCATCTTAAGTAGTAAAAAAAAACAATTAATCGCCGATGTTCTTCTTCTGACTCAAAAATGTATAATTTATTTGATATCAAAATTGCTTTTGTGTTCTATACAGATATTTTCAATATCCGCGTCAAGCTCAAAAACCTTTGCTATGGCTTAAGGATGCCTCCTACAAATTTTGCCGCTTTTGTCCCTGATTGCACAGTCCTCCTATAAATGTGAGCTAAGCCACCACACTTAGCGTTGCCTGTTTGCCTGCTTGCCTGCTTCCTTTTCGAAGACAATTTGAGATTTGATTATGTTTGTATTTTAAACTCAATTTCCATAAACGGACTTACCATCAATATCTTCCACACACTTGATGTAGATGCAATCGCTCTGAAATATTTAAATCATCAATGCAAATGTCTTGGATAATGGTTACTATTATAAATAACACATGTTGGAATATTTGAACGACAAAGTAATAGTCTTAAAGCCAAAAATGTGAGTTATGACTCGTATTTACATCTATGTACAAAGTAATTCCTATGCAAATATATAGTATGGCAGATGCTTTCAATATGGAAATGGGGTAGTAATGTAGGTAAGTCCATAGTCCACCAGATTCTGGTCACAAACGTATATGCTGTATGTCTAATTGTTGAGACCTTGTATGCACATACTATACTTGGTATTGGTATTTTCGACGGTATGTGATAATAATAATGATAATAATACACATTTTGTTACAATATATCTATGTAAGACACTTTTACTTTGGACCACGAGAGGGCAGTAGTGGAGAATTTATCATATATGACAAAGGCAGGATCTGGTATCGGGTCCTGCCTTTTTTCCAGGTGGGCTCATTGCAAATAGAGGGTATAGATTTTAGATATAACATTGATTTTATATTTCTTAAAAAACAAAAAACGTAATTTCATCTCGAAGTTCTTATTTCGTCTCAGAATAAGCAGATCTCCACAGATCATAATAACACTTCGAAGCCTTTGCTAAGCCCTGGAAATACAAAGCGTGGAAGAAAATAGATACTGAAAATACTGATTTTTGCCAATATTTCTCTGTAATTTTTAAATTTGCTCAGTATAACATCTTATTGTATACCGACCTCCTCTGTAGCCAGGCTGTAACCTGCCGGGTGTGCGTGTTTGTGTTACAGATACAATCAGGGACATGTTCCAGTGCTCTGACCGTCCTGTGCTCCAGGCCATCTTCCTCAACAGCAACTGCTTTGAGCACCTCACACGCTTACTGCAGAACAGCAAGGTACCACCAGGGGGCCCACACCACACATTGTCTTGAGGCTTCTATTCTTGTGGAATCTTGTCATTTAAACTGGCACTGACCATTCATTGTGGATATTACAGAGAACAGTTGTAGCAATTGGCAAAGGTTTGACCACAATTACCCGCAATTAGCTGTGGTTGGTTATTAAGATGATGAAGATCTATGGTTGTGATAATGGTCTTGCCTGTATAAAAATAGCTTCATGGAAAATAATCATAAAAATGTCGATAAGCTGTCGTGTAATGGTGCCTTAAATATATTTTGTAAAAATGTTTTTTTTTAATTATTTACTGTACAAATACAAGGTATTGAATAGTGTATTTTGCATAACAATTGTGTTTGTGCTGGGTAACTTAATGGTGTGTTAAATATAGTTGTGAAAGGCAGTGGCTAACAGAAGCAGTGGCTGCAGTTGTGTCTCAAAAGATGTGGACACAACTCATACACACAGCACGGCGAGCAGCGCAACAGCCACTGGGCGGCAGCAAATGGACGAACTTGAACTTATGAAGAATTGTGATTATTTATGGACTTCCTGCTCTGTCTATATTTCTCAGGATTATGTTTCTCATGTATTTCTCTTTAACTCAACGTCTCTGTCTCTCTCTCTCACTGACTGTGTCCAGAATTGCTCCCAGTCCAGACACCCCTACAAAATGGCGCCTCATATAGTGCACTATATAGGGAATAGGGAGCGATTTGGGACACAGCCAAGATCTCTGTCCCCAACTGGCTCTCTCTTTCTTGCTCTCTCTCTCTCTCTCTCTCTCTCTCTCTCTCTCTCTCCCGTGCTCTCTGTGTAACTCTGTGCATGTGTCTCTTTATTCTGTTCTGCAATTAGCATTTTACTCTCTCTCCCCTCCCCCTCCCACTTCTCTAACCTTTTTACCACGCGCTCATCACTCTTCCCCCTTCTTCACCTCAATAATTATGCCCACATTTCCCTTTGCCTGGTATGTGTGACTTTCTGTCTGTGTGCATGTGTGTCACCCTGCGTGTGTGTGCGTGTCGCCCATCACCTCAGCTGCTAAACGCCAGGTGTGCGACAGCAGACAAGGACCAGAAAGATATAGCCAACAACATGTTACTGACAGGAGAGGGGGAGACGCAGGTACTGCCCACCCTCTCCTACCCTCACGCCACCGCTCCAGCCTCCACCACCTCCTCTCCACCTGCTCACTGCACAGGAAGCACCGTAGCCTGGCACCACTAGACATATGTGTACACCCCACCGGAGTCTGGCATCTGCACGTTGGTCTGGAAACGCCAAGTCTGGCGCACGCAGTGTCTATCGCTCAGTTCAAACCACCAGCCAATCACAGAGCAGTTGGCGTGGTATGGATTGGACGCAGCAGGTGTGATGCGCGAGTGACGGACAATGACAAAGATAAGACCCGATAAAGATAAATTAATACATTTAGTTTGTGGAGAAAAATATTGTTCAAATAGGGCTGTATGTTTTTTTATGAAAACAAAATTCTGATTTTTATCTTTGAAATTTCAATTTTCATCTTAATTTTCCATATAAAAGGAAAAAAGAAAAACAAGAAAAACTCTTATCTTGATATTTTTTACCCAAACGATAAGATCACATTTATTTATTGTTCTGCTAAAATAATGGACTAAAACAAACAAAATCTGATTTCACCATTTCTCTTTTATTTAGTCCTTTGAATAAAATAATCCAAATTTGATGTTGTAGGACAACTGTGGGCTACCACACAGCAGCTTGGCATTGGTTCCGAGGGGGCAAGCGTTCACAAAAGTGTAGATTCCAACAAGTAACCAAAAACCATCCACTGAAGTTGTGCTCCTGCCTCCATCGCTTTCATTGGCGAAACAGCAGCTCTCTATCCGCGCTCCAGAGCCCGGCCTAATGGGAGTCTGATTGGCCCAGTGTCTTTAAGATCAGGGTGCTGATTGTTGCTCCTGTCGCGTCCAGACCCCATGCATAGACGTCAGGATCCTGTGGACACAAGTGTCAGGCGATGCCAGGCTAGGAAGACCTCACTGCTGGGATTGGGACTGCTGGGACAGCCTGCGAAAACCAGCCCAACCTCTCTTTAGTTTGTCTTCAATAAAATGATTTGAAACAAAGTCATGTCACTACATGACCTAGTGACATGTATGAAAACATTTATCCATCCTTGAAGATACATTGAACAAAGAATGATTCAGGCTCATTCAAACCACAAGCTAGTCTTAGCAGAACTTTGTACTAACTGTGAAACATTTTGAAATAGATATTGGTTTGATGGGTGGATATATCCCCACAGAAAATGGTGGACATAGACCATTACAAATCGACAATTATCGCACAGAATATAATTTTAAAATACTGTAATAGTGTACTATTACTATTAATTAAATCAACATGTGTAGTGATTGTTCAGGTTGTTTCCTGCTCTCCATTATGATCAAATGAACATATTCCCAAACAGGGAAAAAAAACAAGCAAATCTTGTTGTGGAGTGACCTTTGAACCCCTTCCCTTCCTTGCACCTGATCCCTCTACCCATGGCCTGGGGGTGATCCCTCTACCTGTGTGGTTGTTTATCCCTCTACCTGTGTCCTACCACCTACCAGTTTGGTTGTTTATCCCTCTACCTGTGGCCTTTCACCTGTAAGTGTGGTTGTTTTCTTTGAGTCTACATCCACACAGAGCCAGAAACTTTTCAGGGCAATTGCAGGGTTAGCGTGGAAGGGGATGACGGAGTGGGGAAAGCTGACCTGCAGCACGTTGGTGAGGTGAAGCGAAATCGTGAGGCTGTGCTCCACAGGCACAAGAATGTATGTGTCAGGAAGCGGCAGCCTAACCGACTGCACTACAGAACTAGCACACTCAATCAACCCCCCCCCCCTCCAAAGGTATTTTTTTCCGGTGTCAGCGCCGTTTTTCTACTTTATAAAACCGCTTTGGTGGGAAACTGGGTTGACCAGATCGGGAGTACACATCGCAGACAAGCAGATGAGGGGAGGAGAACTCGCAGCACCATGATCCTAGTCTTCTGTGCTAGCTCAGAACACGGAGCTGAAC
Organism: Bregmaceros cantori; assembly: GCA_900302395.1. Lineage (NCBI taxonomy): Eukaryota > Metazoa > Chordata > Actinopteri > Gadiformes > Bregmacerotidae > Bregmaceros > Bregmaceros cantori. Next base: position 9,086 of record OMKY01223781.1, read on the forward strand.
AGTGTTCAGTATCCAAGAGCATGTTCCAGCGGACGACAGACCAAGCATGAAAGAATCAATTAAACTATTAATCGCGGCCAATTTAGTCGATCGGGAAATTTGTCAGCCATGGGTTATCGTTGTTTTATTCTATAAGTTGCAGCACTAGTGTGGACTTGCTGGACTATGAGCTACCGTGCTGTGAAAGTGCGGGGTTGGCTCTGTGTGGATGGTGGGCCTGTCTGGTAACATGTGGAAGGTTTTGGTGATGGTTAAAGGAAAACTCCGCCGAACATTCATACTTGATAAATGTGTTCTTCTCTGATTTCTGATGAGTCGATACAAATGTCTCTTGCCTATGTTTGTCCTCTCACTCTGGTGCAAACAATTGATTCTAATTATATGTAACCAAACATCTATCGTGTAACAACTCACAAACTCAGATTTAAATAGATATAATTTGGAAGTGATTTTTTTTCACCTTCTTTTGAGTCTATTGGGCTTAACTATGCTAACAAAGTAGTGCTGCGTGCCAGAGTGAGTGCACACACAACATGGAGACAAGATGTGTATGTAAAGTATGTACTCTGCTAACATCAGGCAACAACATATTTCAGTATAAATTCTCAGTGGTGTTTTTCTTTTGAGGTGGTGGTCATTGATGGGTGCAATGTGATGGTGAGCTTATACGCATTTTTGGACGTGTGAGTCCTTATTGCTATACTAAGAGGGCTCACAGCGATTGCTGATTACCTATGTCTCATCTTCTCAGGTGTTCCTGGGGCGTCTGGATGACCTGGCTGTGGCTGCTATCAAAGCCCTGACCACGGTCATGCATAAATCACCTGCCGCCAAGGTGAGCTCCCTGTGCACACATTTTGAAATCGTAAAAGTTGTAGGGTAGGACAGAGCACAATAGATGTATCTAGGGGATCCAGGATCTCCAGTTCTGCTTCACAACCTAGGCTATTACAACTGCCTGGCAGCAGCTCGAGATTGGCATAATGGCAGGCTGCACCATATCCCCACTTGCATTTACCATGGCAATGGAGCTCATTATTCGAGCATGCCGGTGGGTGGGGAGCTGCTGAAGGGTGAATGTCGTCCTCCTCTTATCAGGGTGTATATGAACGATAATAACAACAACACATGTATGCACCAAACATGTGCTGGATAAACTCCCGGGAAACATCAAATGGGCACGAATGGAGATAAAACCCAGCAAATCCCGCAGTATCTCCATTGTCAAAGGCTCAGTAATGAGAGATTCCATGTCAACAACGAGCCAATACCAGCCGTGCTGGACAAGCCTGTAAAAAGCCTTAGCCGCTGGTACAGCGCCAAGCTCAAAGACTCGGAAGCACTTGAAGCAACTCAAGCAAGATAGTATCAATGGCCCCAAGCAGATCAACGCTAAAGCTGTGGTGCTTTCGGTTTGGGCTGCTGCCCCGTCTCATCTGGCCAATTTCTATCTATGAGGTCACTTTATCCCATGCCAATCGGCTGGAGATACTGGTGAAGTGAGGAAATGGCTTGGACTTCTGGGATGCCTTGGCAGCATAGGGTTGTATGCCAATCTCAAGCTTGGTGGAGGAGTACAAGTGTGCCAAATCAAGGTTGGAAGAGAAGAGAGAAGATGCCGAAATGGAGAACACGAGGGCAACCAACAATGCCATGCCTCTAAACGCCAAGACCACAGGTCCATGGAAAACAACCTTTGTTCGGCAAGGGGAGAAAAGAGGGGACAAGTAATTTGCCTCGGATCCAGGTCCACTAAATGCAGCCCATTGACCAACCTGCGCCCAGACCTGCTACTCTGTTCCTAATCCAGCCAGCATGTCATCATTGTGGAACTAGCATTCGAGCGTAAGAGACTACAAGATGCCAACTTTGCAGCTGAAGCAGAGGGGCGGCGCTGTGAAGGTGTGGTAGGGGAGGTTGGCTGCAGAGGCTTTGTAGCCAGGTCCACCACAAGGCTCCTGAAGGAAGTTGGGATCAGAGTGCAGGCCCAACTAAAGGCAATTCAAGAACTTGCCACAACAGCAGAACGGAGCAGTCGCTGGCTATGGCTCAAACGGAAGGATGCAGTATGGGCTGCCAAGGGACTGCATGATACCACCAGGCCAACCTCGACAGAGGGTGTCTTATTATAAGTGGCCGAAACACCCAATGATGTTGGGGTAAACAACTGATGTGTGGCGTGCTGTTGGCACCACGTGAGGAGGCGGAGACAATTGTCAACTGTTACAGTATTTACCGCATATTATATAGTGCCATCGTTGTTCTATAACAATGGTAATATGCCAATAGCAGCTAACAGTCAATACAGTAACCGTCATGTTGTTGTGCTACAGGAGGTGTTCAAGGAGAGGATCGGGTACAATCAGCTTTATGAGATCCTGGCATCTCTCGGTCAACCTTCACGCCACCTGCTGAAGGAACTAATGAACATGGTGAGCCGCTTTGTTTTGTGGTTGAATGTCTGTCTACATTTGCGAAATCAAATCCTACCCATAGTTTGTTGTAGGATTATATCTTTTCATGTTGAACCATATGCTTCATCAAGATGGCTGTTCATGTTTACGGATTCATTTTGTTCATAACTTTTCCATGCAAGACCACGGGAATGAGGAAGTCAACACCTTATAATTCGATTTGATACAAGACAATGCAACAGAAAGTAAGGTGCCCCACTGGTAGGGAAGTTTTAAGTAGAGGTGTGAGCATCTCTTAGGATGTTCTTGGATTTAATTACGCAAATTACCCACCGTGAGAAATTTGGTTAAATTTGTCGACATCGGACGAGTCCGTGCCCACACGGGCAAGACTTGCATGTATTGGCTTGGCAGATCAGGGAACATATTTCAGAATGAATTTTTCAGTGCACCTAGACACGAAGCATGACCATACCTGTTACCTTTCCTGTCCACCCCTAGTGCCCATAATGGAAAATGAGCAGTTTGTTTATCTTTCTTAATGGTGAATAATAATATAATAAAATAATAATTCATGCTCATGAGTTGGACGAAGAAGAATATGATCAAATGTTCCAAAAACAAAATCTGCCTTTCAACTTTCAGGCTTTGTGCGTGTGTTTTTAACAATGTGCGTGCAGGCAGTGGAAGGCGATCACAGTGCGGTCGGTATGCTGGGGCTCAGTAACGTGGAGCCTCTCCTACTGCTGGTCCAGTGGCTCCCCGAGCTGGAGGCCGAGCTGCAGATGTTCACGGCCGACTGGCTGCGACGCCTATGCTGCCTGGACCGCCGTACGCGTGCCATCTGCGTGAACGCCGCCATGGCGGAACGGCTGCTGGCCGCGCTGGAGCAGCACGGCCGGCTGCACCGAGTCACCGCCGAGAGCCTACTAGCACTGCTCGGCTCGCTCGGGGCACAGTCGCTCGGTGCCGCCCAGTTACGTGCTTTTCTGCGCCTACTGCGACCACCGGAGTCTGATACACCCACTACACACCCGTACATTGGACCAGCACTGCGGGCGTTGCTGGCCATGGTAAGTAGTAGGGATGCAGCAATTGGACATTTTGGCAGAATACTTGATTAAACTGATTTAATCAAGTAATTAAATAATACTGATGAATTAACATAGATAACACATAATTATTCATATAAAAGAGAAGATGAGACATGTGGTAATTGATATCCTAATTTGTGTACTTTTCTGGTGATCAACATATTTAAATGGTTTACCTAATATACACATGTGGTTTATTTTAAGTTTTATTGAAATCCATATCAATCATTATTATGTTGTAATAAATATAATTACGAAATTCAGTTCAAAGAAGCAGTGGCGCTATAGCAGTTCTATTCAACTGCTTTGCTCCGCATTGTCAGAAACCCAATGAGCCAGGGGCCGGAGCAGATCCCGGACTGCACCAACACCTCCCTATTTTGGCCTATTTGTTCAACTTGATACAACGCGAAACCACCACATTTCCATAACTTTTCCATAAAGTAGCATACTTCCCATTAAAATGGCTTCAATTCTATGCATTCAATTCTTGTAACAAGCAACATCTGAAACAACAACACACAAATAGTGGTAAACAGCCGCCGCTCATTTAAACTACAACACATTTATAGTACATCTGTTGAGCTAAAGAACAGAAACTCAGTTAGCCTCAACACTCAACAACAAATTTCTAGTGCTTCTGGTGAGGTAAAGAACAGCGTCTCAGAAATTTTTTTCAGGATTGCTCAGGGGGACCAGAAAAAAATGGATTGGCGGGCCAGATTTGGCCTGGGGGCCGCCAGTTCAAGAGCCCTGCGCTATAGTATCTGAAAAGTGTGGGGAAGGAACGAGTAATGGTGGTGGGTGTTGTGGGACAGGTATAGTAAGTAGAGTAACCATCGTTAGTAGGTAGTGGAGCTCAAACTATTTACTTGGGTGCCAATTGGTGAACAAATAATTTGCCATTCAAATAATTTTTCAAGAATGTTTGAAGGTCCACCAAAATTTCAGTCCAAATTATATCTAGACCTAATATAAAGAAGAGGATATCTCTGGTAAAAATTGTGTTTACAACCCTTTTCACTATAAAACTGTGTATTTAGCAAATTTGAGTTGGTCCTATTTCTTCTATGTATGTTGTAAACAAAAACATGTTCATATGTGGCAGCCATTAATTTAATACAATTTATACAGTCGGATTACGTTTTTGTTCTTATACAATTCTGGCCATGATCACTCTGCCTTTCTTGTACTATTGACATTGTGTATGTTCACCACAGAGTGTACATGTCTGATGACTCTGATGCCAATGTCCATGTATGTTTATTGTTTGTATATAAAAACATGTCGAACACTGCTCATTCTGGTTCTGAATTTCCTTCTAGGTGCGCCGTCCGGGTCTGGAGTGTGCGACACAGTATTTTGACCTGGAGCCCAGCATGGCAGGGATCGCTGTTCCCACTCTGCCCCGATGGCCCGGCACCGCCTTCAGCTTCCTAGCCTGGCTGTCTCTGGACCAGAACCAACTGGCTCTACCTGGCACTGGAGATAAGAGGAAACAGCTGTATAGGTGCAGTGGATACAGATGCACTTCTTACACTTCTTACACTTCTTCCTATTAATCTTGGTAGTTATTTTATTCCATTTTTGACAGGATTAGCCAAAAACTGTATTTTCAGATCAGGGGTAGACATTGCAGAAAAGCTGATGAGGGGAGTAGCTAGCAGCGTTCGATCTTGGGGAAAAAAAGTGAATCATGACCTTATTCACTTGTTTGCAGTTTCTTCACTCCGGGAGGAACAGGTTTCGAGGCTTTCTTCAGTTCCGCTGGTCAGCTGGTGGTGGCAGTGTGCACGAGGAAAGAGTATGTCACAGTCATGCTGCCAGACTACTGCTTCTGTGACTCGCTCTGGGTATGTCTTCTTTGGCCGCTAGAAGGCTAGAATTATACAATTTTGAATTTCCAGTCAGGATGTTTTCAGTAGATCACCATATCCAATATTATCTACAAATATAAATATTTGCGTGTGCTGGGTATGGGTGTGTTGACTGCTGCATTGTTCTTCTTTCTAAATCGGTGTACTTTTGAAGACATTAAATTACACTCACTTGTTATGTATGTTGTGCGAAAAATCTATTTGAAATCAAATCATATGAGATTTTTTAGATATGTAAATCGTCAAATATGATTTCAATGTTTGAGAGAGCGAGGTCTTTGTACTTCTTTCCCAAAGGGAGAACATTTTGACACATTTGAAAAGTAAGTAATATATTTTGACATTTGACACTTTTTATTATGAGTTTATGTTTTTATTTATTATGGTAATCTAATCTGAAATCAACGTTTCAGAGATGGAAATCTGAAATCAATGTTTCAGAGATGGAAATTATTTTTAAAGTTTTACACATTTTAGAAATACATATAAAACCACCCTGAAGACCATATGCATAATGCAAAAGAGAGCAATTCGAATTATAAATAATATGGGATATAATGATCACACAAATTACTTATTCATCAATCAAAAGACACTAGAATTTATGGATATAATTGAATCTAAAACTGCACAAATTATATACAATGTAAAAAACAAACTGCTCCCGAATAACCTCCAAAGATTGTTTCAGCCTAGAGATAATTATAACTTGAGAAGAAAGAGGAAATTGGCACAAAAAAATTCTGAAAAGTGCATATCAGTAAAGGGAGTCGTAATGTGGAATAACTTACCTGAAGTCCTCACGGAATGCATACAGTTGGCCCCAATCAAACAAAAAGGTTTAAAAGGCACACACTTAAAAAATATGAGAAAAACTGTTGCAAAGACGCAGAGAATGTTGGCAGAGGTTTAACCATCACTGTTCTCTCCTGCAGAACCAACATGTATTGGGATGAATGAAAGTATCTGTGTTGTGTGTGTGTTGTGTGCCCACTGGGCAACTTTTCTGTACCGCAGCACAGCGTGGGGGTTGTCCACGTCCCAGGGAAGCGTCCCTTTGGACAGAGCTTGGTCTACATCTACGTGGATGGACAACAGAAGCTATCCGCTCCTCTCAAGTTCCCTGTCATGACCGAGGTAAGTTAAGAGCTTGATAGATCAATGACTGGCTACATTCCGTTATTTATTTATGTAGAATGTATTCATCATCAATCACCTAAAGAGTTTGTTAGGGGCTTCTGTAGTATGCAAAACGGAACAGAAACGGAACATTAACATATTTTTTTCGTTCTCTATATTTTTTAACATATCCAAAATCTGGGAGACTATTTCACTGTTGGTCCCTATGCATCTGGAGCTCCATCTTGTGGACAGACGAAGAAGTGAATGTAATAGTTGTAAACCTGGTTTTCATGTTGCATTGAAGTTTGAAAGTCCACCAAATATATTTTGTATAAACTATATCTAAACTTAACATTGTGCACTATAAAGAACTTTAAGAACAAACAACATTTTTGCGTTCCGAACCGGTTCATGGTGATATTTCGGTGGCGGAACAGTTCCGAGAACAAAAACATTAAACATAAGCCTGCCTTAACATTCAGAACGGAACATTTTAAAAATAGTTTTGTTTTTAATCGCTGATGATGGTATTGATGATCATCACACTTTGTGGTTATCTGTGACCATTAGATTTGTTCATTTGATGATTGATTTCAAATTTTTATAGCTGCAACCGATTAATCGAGATTTAATTATTCTGCAACTCATTTGATAATCGATGATTATGCAGAAATTCCTTGTGCCATTCTTTAGTACATCCTCTGTTCAAACATGTTTCATATATTTTGCTTCCCAATGCCACAGCGTCATGCCCCCACCTATTCCCTTGGGTACTGAAAAATGCTCAGCCCCACAGCAACACAAATAATAAAGATAACAAGATAGCAAAGAACGAATACATTGTTATAAGCTAGCACAGAAGTGTAGGCTCTCCCATGCCAATATTAAAATGGAAATGTTAGTGAGTTTGTGATATTAATTCATGTTGCAGGTTAACATCTTTCCAGTTTTATAGGAACAATTAACAGATACATTGAGTAATCATCATTTTATAATTGAGTAATTGCACCGCTACTTCACACGGATTAACTGTCTGAGACTAAGTGTTTGTGTACCTGTGCTGGTGACTTTATCTGTGTGCTTCCTTTTCTCTCTAGCCCTTCACCTTGTGCTGCATCGGCTCGGCTGGCCACCGTACCAACACGCCACCGCCCTCCCAGATCCCTGACCCACCCTCACTTACCCCTCCGAGCCCCGCGGGCCGTGCCTCCCTGGGAGGCATTCTGTCTTCAGCTGCCACACTCCTGGGTGGAGCAGGGTCGAGTGGAGGGTCCGTCACTAAGGTAGCTTATTGTCATTTCACTGCAGCTAAAAAAAATGAAAATACATTTCTGATTTCCTTTTTTTAAGGCCGGCCATCTACATTTTTGGATTTCCCCGAGTGCTTGGGGACAAAATAAAACAAATTCTATGGTTGTAACTGTGTCCTCCAGGTGATCTCAGCAGGCACACAGGACAGTGAGTGGGGCAGTCCTACCTCCCTGCAGGGTCAGCTGGGAGGAGTGCTTGTTTTCCATGATGCTGTTCAAGCTACACACATCAGAGCTGTGTCCAGTCTCGGTGAGATGTTCCTCCATAGAGGTCTTATCTATGAGAATATATACCTACTGTATTTTCCGGACTATTGAGTGCACCTCTCTGAAAGCCGCACCCATGAGATAAATATTTAATTTAACTGAACACAACTGAACTGAGCAGTTTCCAAACGGTGCCCATAGACGTCGCTTCAAGTGTTGCTCTATGTATGTCTCTTTTTGCTCCTAATAAGACTTGAACATGACGCATGATAATAAGTCTTGTGTGTGTGTGTGTGTGGGTGTGTTTACATTTGTGAGGGTGTTTCCATGTACGTGTGTGTTTCCGTGTGTGCATGTTCTTGTCTGTGTTGCATATTTCTGTGTGTGTGCGTGTTTCTGTGTGTGTTTCTGTCTGTTTCCATGTGTGTGTGTTCTGTGTGCATGCACGTGCGTTTCTCTGTGTGTGCATGTTTCCATGTGTGTGTGTGTGTGTGTGTGTTTGCTCAACAGGGCCAAACTGTATCTCTCCATTCAGAGCCCAGGAAGCTGAGCTGGCTGACCTGGCTCCTAAACTACTGCTGCACTACTCGCCAAAGGTGCTCTCATTCTCTGCCTGGACTATGAAATACATTATGATTAGGAATAATGAACATTATCATGACCAGCAGTGCCTGTTACTAAGGGCGCTTTCTCAAGCCAATCCTTATGCCGTCCGAATCAAAAGTTAGTTTGTTTGAGTTATTTTGTTCCATGAGTACATTTGGCTTTCACAGAGCACAATTGAAAGCGGCCCAATTAAAATCATACCTAGGTTTTCTTCAGTAAAAACATTATAGGTGCATGCGCCACAGGAGCCCAGTCTGTTAAAACCTTGCACTAAAAGGCACATATACACAGAATGTTGTGAGTTCGCCTCCCCTCAAGACCGCTTGGCCGCATGTCTAATCCCCCTTCTTCGCCCCTTTCCAGCTAAAGCTTAAAATGGTCCAAATGGTCCAAATGGGCCAGAAACAAATTAAAGAGTTACTTTCAGCAAAAAAAAAATTTAATTACTAGTTAACTCATCCGCTCCCAAGTCACGTAGAAACGATTTATAATATATTTCAAAACTACACTTATACACTTTGATGCATAATGTGTGTGATTTTGGGAAGTCTGTGATGAACAGAACTGTCATAGATGATGTCAAAACTTGGGTGTGTGTGTGTGCGTGTGCGTGCGTGCGTGTGTGAGAGAGAGCTTTCTGATCCTGATAGTACCAGAGACAAGGGGTGAAGTGGGATTTTCTGTAAATATATGTTTATTAACCAGGCGTGCCGGAGCCCCATCTGTCTAGATCTGTCTCCAAACCTGCTGCACGGACGGCTGACTGGGAACAAAGTGGTCAACTGGGATATCAAGGTAATGTTTATCAGCAGAACCCTTAGGTGCCGAGGACTCATTGGGCCCTTGTGTGTTTTTTCATCTCATTTTAGAGGCATTTTGGCTGTGCTCATGGGTGCTTAGGATGCGTTGATATCACACATTTTTACATTTATTTTTTTTAAAGGTTCCCCACGTTGTGTAGATCATTTTTCATGAGGACTCAACAAGTCTTAAACTTGCCTAATGGTTAAAATAAAATTACTATAATTGTGAATGACCTTGCATGACTTTTTTTATTTAGTTGTTGACAAAATGTGATTATTTAATCATTATCTCTTTCAGTTCAGTTGTCTACAAAATATTCTGTGTTTTTTCAATGAAGTTGTTAAAAAACATTTGTCATCCAAGTTTGTGGGAGAAACGTAACATGTTTGAGTGGAGGATGAAGGCAACAATGATCATCGATTAATCTGTTGGTTTAATTGCTATTCTAATTGACTGTGTGTGCTCATGTTCCCCACCAGGACATGATCAACTGTGTTGGAGGTATGCACGTGCTGTTCCCCATCCTAGAGCAGCTAGCTCTACTGCCAGCTGACCCCCTGGGAGGCACTTCCTCTCCAGACTACATCACCTCAGACGCTACTACACCTGCCGACGGAGACTGGGTCATCCTGCCCTCAAGTAGGGCCTCTGGTTAGTCCTAAGAAATATTTTTATTGAATGCTGGAATATAAAATGAGCTGTTAACGGGCTATTATAAATTGCTTTCAGGCTCCTTGGGTCATTCAATGCAACTACGTTTACTGCATGGCAACAATTTTTGGAAGATATTTATGTCCCCTCCTCCTATTTGCTGTCTGTCCCTTCCAATAGCTTTGCCCTGCTAAATGTCCACATATCTTCTTCTGAGTTCCCACATTGGCCACTTTTAAACATGTAGGGTCAACAATATTAGTGTATACAATCAATACAAATTTAAATCAAAATCTCTGTTCAGAGTTGAGATCTTAAGTTTCTTTAATGACACTGTCTGGAATTGCATTCTTGTGATAGCATTTGCAATTTTTACAAGGCAAATCTCAAATATCACTATAAAGCGGAAAAAAAGGATAAATGAATATCAGGAGTATCTTGATAAGAAGCAGAGAAAAAAATCACTTATTTTATAAAGAAAAAAAAAAGTCAATATTTGAAATTCATTATTGTCCTACCCTAATGTATCTCTAAATATTGTATTGGTCCATGTTGTGACAGAGGCCCGTCTTGAGAAGAACCTTGTAGCTTGCTTCCTGTTGGTGGTGAAGCACTTCCTGTACAGACACCCCATCAACCAGGAGAGCCTGGGACATGCTCATGGCGTGGCCATCCTGGGTACACTGCTACTCAAGGTGAGAAAGCTGTACAAGAATCCTTAAAGGCGGGGTGACGTGAAAAATCAAGTTTTTATTTGTTAAGAATAGGTTTGCGACATAATAATGGACCATGTAAAACTCTATTCTGGTCGTTTTGTGGTTGCTTCACAATAATTGCCTAAAGTGGGCATTTTGAGGTCCTCCAAGATTTCGGTTCTTTTGAAATTGTGGTCGGTATGACGTCACACCGACCACAAAATTCAAAACGAACCTTTACCGCCCCCTACAGTATACGCGTGGAACTGCATCAAAGTATTTCAATTAATGACCAAAAGTCGATGATATTGCATGTTGGGTGTATTTACATGCCACATAACCTTTAAAT
>OMKY01223830.1:0-11635 GCA_900302395.1 Bregmaceros cantori
CACTTTTGGACCAATGTGGTGGCTGTATGAACTCGTAGTTCTGGCGAAAAATGATTATATTGTGAGTGTGTGTGGAACAGCTGTGCACGTAAAAAAGAAAATTGGAATAGCCCACCATAAGTTCCCACCATCCGTTTTTAATAACGCGGTGGGCATATGCACATTGGGCATATGGGCACATTCATTGTCCAAAACACTGCACAGCAAGCCCCCTTTCATCTCAGAGATTCACCACACTCTTCTAAAGATAAGATAGCATACTATTCTCTTAGCAGTCAAGATCTGTCCCGAACTTTTTTTTAACCCTTAAGTGCTATAACGACTTGTTGAGTCTTCGTCACGAGCTACAAAAAGATTGACGCAATGGGTGCATTCTATGCACCCATGAATTTTGCAGCAGCATGATGCAAAACGCCACTCAAATTCAATCTGAATCTGTATTGACATCTTTATTGACGATGTCAATGAACAAGTCACATAGTAAAGAGCAAGAAACACAAAGGGAATACATCAGTAAGTCAGAACGTTAGTGCAGGAGCAGGGCAAATGTATAGTGCAAGCCCTCAGCTCAGGTCAGTCAGTTCACGGACACAAATGATGAAACAAATGAAACCCTAACCCTAACAAAGCTAACAAAGATTGAGCTAACGAAGATTGCCGTCGACCAGCACGGTGGCGCAGTGGTTAGCATTGCTGCCTCACAGCTAGAAGGTCCTGGGTTCGAATCCCAACCCGGACAGGTCCTTTCTGTGTGGAGTTTACATGTTCTCCCCGTGTCTGCGTGGGTTTCCTCCGGGCACTCCGGTTTCCCCCCCACCACCAAAAACATGTTCTAGTTAACCTGCTCCAGTCAGTGCCCCTGGCCAAGGCATTGGCTCAGAATCTGGAGTTGGCCCCCGGGCGCTGCGCACGCGGCTGCCCACCGCTCCTCAGGGATGGGTTAAATGCGGAGGATGAATTTCACTGTATCTGTGACGAAATAAAGTACATTTTATATGGTGTGTTAAAAAATGTTGGTCAAGTGTCGCTGCACCCCAGTAGTCACCATGGTATGCTGCCTTGTCCATCAGTGCAGTTAAAAAGACTTTATTGCAGCCCCGAAAATACATAATTCCCAACCCAATTTGAACGCACCCAGCTCCTCGCTGCAACTAATTTAATGGGGTGCACAATCACTTTTTTTTGCTCGATCCCGATCTCCGGTACCGAGTCCAAAATTTGGAAGTACCTAACCTATAATAGTCAAAGTAATGAACAATCATTTGGCATGCTCCCTGACTTATTTACTGATCCTGATCGGGACAAAATCACGAGTCCCGATCCTTGGAAAAAAGTCTAATTAAACCCTGATCACCGATCTGGGGATCGATCGGTGCACCTCCTATAAATTTAGATATATTTCTATACAATAGTGCAAACTGTGCAAAGTTTTTCCCAAGTCGACGGGATGGGTCCGCCAACTCTCCCTTCTCAAAGTAGGTTGTACAGGTAATTGCCTTTTGGAACTCTATCATGGAGCATCCTTGGTCTGGTACAGTATGGTGCCCGTGGCGAATGTCTGAAAATCCCACCGGTAAATATGAAACTTAATTTCCCTCAGGTGTTGCAGACAGGGGGCGTGGAGCCATGTGGAATCAGTCCACTGCTAGTATCATATCAAATACCAATCAGACAGAGTTATAGGCTGAGTTGACAGCGCCCATGTGTTGTACTTCAACTTGTAAACACAACGCATACGTCATCTGCGGGGTGAGCTCACTGGCAGGCTTCAAAGCGCCTACGGAGCGACTCTGGAATTTGGACAAACTTGGGTACTCTGTGAAGAAATGCAGCTCCGTTGCTTCTTTGACCCCAGAGTGAGATTGCTGTGTATGTTGTTGGCATGAGGTCCGAGAGCTGGCTTACTCCAGAATCGGCTTTATTGGCCACGAAATTACCTTTCCTACCCACTCAACGGTGGTCTTTCATTCCTAACGCCATCAAGGCAGTGAATGGTGCCATGTTACGTTTCTAAAGCTGTCTTTGATCCTGTTTACCGGTTCTGTTTGAATGAGACAAAAGACAAATTTCAATTTACGGGCAATACATTAACAAACTAATGTGCCTGCACAGAAGCTGATTGAATGAGCTTTGACTGAACACACAGGCAAATAATTACAATTTAACTGTAAACAATTTCAAAGACCTAAAAATAATTCCAGTGCATTTAACATGAATGCATTTATAACCAGGGCTTTGAACCAATATTTTTTCCCAAGCGCTTCATTCCGAACAGAAACAGAATTATAACGTTTCCGGTTATGTGTTCCACCAATAAATTGACGTTCCTGAACCGGTTAGAACAAAAAAATATTGTTCCCGGAACGGTTAATTTCGTTCGTGTCAGCTGATTAATGCTAAGTAATATTTGTTGCTGCGAACCCAAAGCGACTTGCTACAGAGATCCGCTGGTAGCGCTCTACAGCCTAGGTCTCGTTGTGTGTCGGGGCGAACCCACAACAACACGCTGCAGAGAGTCCCGCAACGATTCCTACTTCACTGCTGTATCATAGATTTTATAAATACTCTTGTTTTATTTCTGAATTTATCCCCAAGTGCACTCCTTTTGAGGAACGAAATATAACCGTTATTAACCGGTTACCATTATTTTTAAATGAGTGTTCCTGTTCCGGAACATAAAAAATAACAACGTTTCCGGTTTCGTTTCTGTTCCCTGGAGAATACTAAAAGTTCCCGGTTTTCGTTTTCGTTCCTTGAACCGGTTCAAAGCCCTGTTTATAACACACACAAACATTCTTTGAAGTCTTAATGACGGGTGATGTGATTCACCGGCACATCATTATGCATTGGTGGTATGAAGTTATTAACGCACCCCTGGGTATTTAAAGGCCTCCCAGGCATCAATTTCAACATCGCAATAACGTTTTTAAAAATATTTAAAACATCGCAATAAACTTGTCACTGCACACTTTGTGGAGCTACTCTTGTCACTGCTCTTCTTAATGGTCTCTTTCAATGTCCGCCTTTCTGTGCATTGCTTGTCTATTCGTTGAAGGCCATTACTAGAATCTCTTAAATTCATTTGTGTCCAATCCGTTCATCTGTAATGTATTTCATGAGCTATTCAATTCTAGAGGCTTTTGGTGAATTTGAAGTTGTTTCTGTAATTTGTAAACCAGGAAATTTTCAATGGATGGTTTGAACATTGTAATATCACCTTATCTTTTTAATATATTGATTTAGAGGTGGGGAATCGGAATGCGTATTGCAGGGTGCGCGGTATTGAGCGGACTGCACACAGAGTGCAGTATGCTGGGCAGCTGCACTGTGTGTGCCATGAACACACGGCGTGTGAGGTTGGATAATGCGCACGCATTAATTCGTGCATGAATCGAAAAAAAAATGCAATAGAAATTGTGTTATACTTGAATAAATAGAAATTAATTTAACTATTTGTTTCTGATTAATCATTTAACTGCAAGTGACGGTTGCCCATTCGGTGAGACGAAAAAGTACATGATAAATAAATTAAAATTAATCCTTTCATAATCAAATCGTTCTTTCAGAATGGTAATCGGGAGGTGACCAAAGACTCCCACCCCTAATATCGATCCATATTGCCATAATTGTTTTTCCATGGAAACATATTTAACTTTCTTCTCTAGCGGCCAGACAGGAAGTCAATGTCTGCATGCAACAAATGTGTCTTCCTGACACTTAAAGCAACAACAAACGCACGCAACAGTGTTGGTGTGCAACGAGGCCTGTTCAATGTGTGTGTGTGTGTGTGTGCCCGTATTTGTCTCGCCATAAGTGGCTTCACCGGCGTGCGGTCGCGTGAAACGCGGTGACGCGCTAAACAATGGCGCTCATATTTCATTGTTTACCGTGCTACTGATGGAGGTCACAGTCATTTTCGATGTCTAATGTTGATGTATGGTGTTCTTCTTGCAGCCGGCTCTGGTCTGTATCTCTTGTCTAGTCTACTGTCTAAGCATTTCTATTTATTCTTTTTCAGATAACCTGGATTTTGGACTTTTTGGAATCCAAGTGCTTCAGTCATAAATGACCAGGTATGTAAAATGCATCATTTCAACTATTCTATACGACATGCATTCTCCAGTGGATGCACATTCTATTGAACAAAAATAATGATGTGTTCTCATCTGGAGAACACCATTTTCAAATCCGTTCGCATGGTGTCACTCAGCCTCCACCTTGTCCACTCTTGGATGTTATCTTCCCATCGCTTTCTCTGTCTTCCTCTCCTCCTTGCACCCTGGCACTGTGCCTTGAAGGATTGTTTTTGAGAGTTGGGATCTTGAGACATATCCGTACCATTTTTAGTTTCCGTTTTTTGACTGTGGTTAGTAGATCTTCATATGGTCCAATGGCTTTATTCTGGCGTTTGCTTCTTCGTTGGTGACGTGCTCTCTATACGAGATGCCGAGGATCCCGCGGAAACATCTCATCTCTGTGGCCTGAATTCTTCTCTCTAGTTTTGCCATCAGGGTCTATGTCTCGCAAGCGTACAGAAAGTATTGACGTCACTAGTGTGCGCATCAGTCTGATCTTCGAGCTGATGGAAATAGTGTCATTCTGGTCCATCTTTAATCCGATTAAAATAAATCCACAGAAATGCTTAACAATCGACGGCAGCCATTACTCCTGCATTATCTCCTAGACGTTAATTGAATCCTGGCCTGTGCCTGCATGCGCATGTTGTCATTGGTGGTGAGCCATATCTGGTTGGCCTGCAGGTAAAACTGGGTGTGCCGGTCCTGTTGTTTCTTGCCAGTATTATGGACTCGTCTCGCGTCCAACATTCACCTCTGCCAAGGAGGTTCTTTTTTTTTTTTTTCAGTCGCATATGTTTGTTGGCTGGTGTGGTTTGTCTGTGAACAAAATCCACCGATCGCTTCTAGTTTTCTAACGCTGCAGCACATTCGTTTCACATTTCATGCCTCTAATTTTCAATGAATACCTTTGGAAGTGATTAGTTGCTTATGTCTGCACCCCCGTTTGGGTCCCATTATGCTAACGATGTACAGCTGCATACAGAGTGAGCGCATGCTCGCAGGCAGGAGAGGTCTGTATTGCAATGAATGGTGCCGCCGCGACTGAGCTGCCGCAGGGCATCCTGGGATTGAAACCATGAGTGACTGAGCTGTCGCTTGCGGAGGGGTATATGTAAGATCTGGATGACGCTTGGCAAGTAGCCAGGCTGGCCTCTTGTCGACCGTCATCCAGACGTGCCTTCCCCGGTTACATTTGCCTGCTCCTCCGAGCGGAGGCCACCCAACCATTACACTATGCTAACAACGTACAGCTGCATACAGAGTGAGTGCATGCAGGCAGTCTGTATCAACTTGGCCAAGACCGTAGAAAAACATGTTTCACTATCAAGTGGCGTTTTTCTTTTCAAATTACATCGGCTTGCAGCCGTCTCTGCCATATCCTTGCAATATTGTTTCATTATTCTCAAACGGCATACTTGTTTTAAATTTTGTGTACATCACACACCCAACACTCCCTAAGCCTTGCGCACCAATTGCATGTTGCCGATCCTCTCCCATGCATGTAAATTGATCTTGTGAAAATTGTACTGTTTACGGGCACACAGTAATCTGCCCGTCTGCAGTTATCGCACCATTATCGGATTAGACTCTGCCGGCTCTGAAAGAACTGCACATTTTTTATTGTACCTCGTTCTGTCTTTGGCCCCATTATGTTTCTGCCCCCGTATAACATTTCTGCCAGGGGGAGATCAGTATTCTGTGTAATTGGCGAATCAGTCGGTTACTCATAATCTCTTCATAACAAGGTGCCGGCTAACGGTAGCGGTTCAACATGGCAGACAGCCTGCCATGCAAATCACTGGACCCACCCCGTGTCTACTCTGACGTATTCGAAATATGAGGGAAAACCTTTTGCCAGAGGGAAATGATCAAATACTAGGGGTGCACCAATGACGTTTTTTTGCTCCCGATCCTTTGATTTTAAGGATCGGCCGATCTCCGGTACCAAGTCCTGAACCTGCTTTGCTTGTGATATCACTAGAGCAGAACTTTATTGTGGTTATGCTCTTATCAATATCCCTAAATAATAATGCATATCAGGGGATCAAAAATGTATAATTCTCTACACAGTATGAGTATCATTCCACAGCAGCAGCAAGTGCTGCTGGCAGAGCACACCATCATCCACTATCCAGGCATGAGCGCTCCCCGAATCATTTCGGGGCAAAAGCACGAGTCACGATCTTAGGAAAAATGTCTGATCGGCCCCCGATCACCTGTCTGAGGATCGGATCGGTGCACCTATTTCACTTCATACGCTGAAATTCCACACACACACACACATATATAAATAAATAACTTAATTAAACCAAAAGCTCTCTGAGATTGCAAACCTCTGCGAAGACAAGCTAAAAGGACCCTCTTTGGCCTCGAAATAGTCTCTGCTGCGTTGAAGACTAAAATAATCCGGATCCCAATCCAGATTATTACTGAAGTTTTTAGGAATTGTTCTTTGGGCCAATACCCCCCCTCTGGTATTTCATGAAAATCCATAACCTTTTATCCTCGCAAGTTCTCGAATAGACTCCCACTTGCGCTTCGGCGGGAAACTGCTGTGCGTCAAGGGTGCAGAAGCATAGCGGCAATACTGATTCGCGGCCAGACCCAAGCGACATTTGGTGTGTACGTTTGCAGAAGTGTAATCTGGCCTTAAGCGTACAAACATACCTACCCTGCAGGATCTATGAGTCTCCAGTTTAGGGACACACATTTTCAGGGCGGACAGAGGACAAACCAAAAGCATTATGACGAATCCACATGCAATAAAAATGTCCAGCGCTTGGGTTTACTTAGAAGAAAATGTGTATGGCTACTGGGGTGGATATAATATGAGGTACTGCAGAGTTGTGTAATTCCACATTGTCGACTTGCTAATCTTCTTATGTAGTGAATCATTAAAAGTTAATCTTGTTCTTGTTATGAGGTTTATGCCAGTTTCTGCTTTGAACAATGCCCGTCAGTGGTTATTCACCTCATACCTCTCTCCAAGGATTTCACTATCCGTATTGGAGCTGCAACGGATTAATCGATTATTATTTATCGGCAACTCATTTAATAATTGATTAATCAACAGTGATTAATTGTTTCCTTGTTTGGTGACTCCTCTGCTTAAATGTGTTGAATATGTTGTTTGCAATATTAACAATGTTGTACAATTTTGTGTGCCGCAGTAGCCCAGTCTGTCAAGAGTGTGTACTCTGCAAAGCACACAAATTCCACATGTGTGGCACGCAGAATCGTGGGTTCGCTTCCCCTTCCCAACATCTGCCGCATGTCTCCTCCCCCTTCTTCACGCTTTTTCCACCCAATCTTGAGTAAAGCTCTGGACGCAAAAAAGACATTTGTTCCGAAAATACAAATGTTCCGATTTTGAAGAAAAAAATGAACAGATTCATTGCTTAATCATCAGAAAAGATGGTCGATTAATCGATTATCAAAATAATCATTAGTTGCAGCTCTAATCCATATGATCATCAGTGGTATACATTGTTATGCATAGAATATTCAATAGAATACATATTCTTTAGTCAGCCGAAGGGTTATTAATTAAGGTTTTTTTGTAATGGCATGGAGCACAGAGCCGAGCTTCTGAAAATTGCACCGCAATGCAAAACGTGTGTTGCGTTCCTCAGTGTTTTATTGCACACAATTTATGAAGTTTATTAAAATCTTGACTCCGGACCCTTTTTCTGAAACGTTCTCCATGGAGCGATTCCACCAGATATTTCTGTTTACATGCTACCACACTTTATTTATTCATCGCTGTATTTACTCCGACATTGTTCCCTTCTTGTAATGAAACTGGGTTGCATGCGCTGCTCAAACGTTGCCGCACTGTTTTGCTGCGCGGTAGGAAATTACATCAGTCCCCCTGTATTGCATACATGTGTGTTTGTTGTGGCTTGTGTTTAAACACGGTGCAAACTGTGATTACAACACCTCGAATGTCCTGGCTTCCACTAGATGTTTGACCCGTAAACCCCAGACTACTGGCTAAAAGTGTACCGATCCGATCCTCAGATCGGTGATCGGTGGCTGATCAGACTTTTTTCCAAGGATCGGGACTCGTGATTTTGTCCCGATCACGATCGGTAAATGAGTCGAAGAACCAAATGACTGTTCATTTACTTTTACTATTATTGAAATTGACAATTGTGCCAAATATTTTGGGCACTACCAACTTTTGCAGGATCAGAACTCTGTATCGGGACTCGGTATCGGGCAAAAAAGTGATTGGTACTCCCCTAGTACTGGCCCTGACATGCTAATAAAGTGGAAATATACTAGGGCTGGTAGGTACATAATCGATCAATTTTAATTGTGCGGTATATTCAACGTCGCCTCTACACTAACTATCAAATACACTGCATTTGATCAAATACATCGTATTTGATAGACGCCTCGTAAGCTGTGTTGGCAATCGCGCAAGTAAACTTTTTTTTGTATTGAAGATTTACGAAAAAAAAATTGTTATGGATGTCTAATTTAATTTAAATAACTTTAAGTTAATGTAACTGATTGTTCCTTGTATGAATACATTATCATTTAAGGATTGAGTATATTAATCTGCAATGAGCAGTTAGTGATAGGGGTGTCACGGTTACCAGTGTGTACGGTAAACCGCGGTGAAATATTTTGACGGTGAGGTAACCGTCTGAAAAGTTTGCACAAGACGATTGTCTGTTTCAAAATAATTGTTGGTTTAACCCAAATAATTTATAATCGTGACATCTCTAGTTAGGGCTGAACGATTTTGCCAAAAAAAAAATATATATATTTTTTTTGCTTCCGATTTCTCGAGGAAAAAGGACAAAATGTATCAAAACTAGAAACTTTGCAAATGGTGTCCATTTTTGTAATTAAGTAGACACCTCAACCTTTGTCTTAGGATTAATACACTTATCAATTTATATACATTTTATTCACCCATATAACTTGAAACCAGACCACCAAAATCATCAGTTAAAATTGAAATCTGATTTTGACGATTTCACTTTTTCAAAAATCCTCTGAACGAAATGATCCAATTTCGATTTCAAATCGTTTTTTTTTTTTGCACATCTCTATGCCTAGTTCTAACTTTATAGAGTCTACGGAGGAGCTTTTTTTTTTTTTTAAACGGTTATTGAGTCACCGATTAACTAACAGGCCAAACACTTTGCCCCTCTCCCCACTTGCCTCTGAGAACACAGGGAGTGGTGGCATTGTTTGACCAGCTCTTTTTGTGTTGCTGCTTCCGAACACGTTTTTGTTCCTCCACAGGGTCGACTGTGAGGCTGGTGCACACCGAGAAGAATGCCGAGTTTTGTATTAAGTGGCTTCTGGTGTCGTGCAGTTTGGCTCGACAATGTGCATTAGTGATAATGACGTTGATGAAGACTGTTTGGATGAACAGTAGACTCATTAGTCACCGTTTGTTCGTCTGCACACAGTTCCTTTTTGTTCTCATCATTGAAGGTCTCAATGTGTCTCCTATTCATTCTCCTGAACACTTCAGGTTAGGGCTGCAACTCACGATTATTTTAATAGTCGATCAGTTGCCGATTATTGAAACGAGTAGTTGATTAATCAGTTGGACATTTTTTCTCTCAAAAATCCCCTAAATGGTCACAAGCACACGGAAATTAATCTTGTCAACTTTAAAATTAGTCAATTTTGGTTCATGACCATTGCCAGCCTCTGGTGGACTTTAGAGGTGATCCGATCCGATCCTCAAATCGGTGATCGGGGGCCGATCAGACTTTTTTCCAAGGATCGGGACTCGTGATTTTGTCCCGATCAGGGTCGCTAAATGAGTTGAAGCCTGTTTATTTACTTTGACAATTGTGCCAAATAGTTTGGGTACTACCATTTTTTTTTTTCAGGATCAGAACTCTGTATCTGGACTCGGTATCGGGGATTGGGACTCTGTATCAGGACTCTGTAGCGGATATCAAAGGATCGGGATTGGATTGGGTGCACCAATGTGATTGTTGCACCCCTAGTGGACTTCATTAAACTTATTTTAATGTTTGAAGCTCACCCAGCTCAAAAACACGAAACAGAACACCCACTAAGCTCCTTAATCAGCAATGCCTTGCGTCCAATCCACAGCCAATTTACATGCAAACGTTTCCTGGGGAGATTGAACAAACAAGCAGACTGCTGGTTAAAACTGGGGCTTAGTATCTCTCGTTTCTCTGTAAATGAGAGGGCTAGTACTAGTGGAGGACACAGGGGGAGGGTAAGGATGGAGTTTGTGGGTGTGGACACTCAATACTTTGACCTGAATGTAACCAATGCTGGTCACTGAGACCCCGCGCCACATCCAGACGACGCCTCCCACACAGCGGATGGACTGTCAGTAATTAACCTACTCCAGAGTGACCGGAATAGAGCTTTTTTTTTTGTTTCCACACTGCAGTGCTGGGGTGTTTTTTTGCAGGGCTGCAACTATATATAATATTTTAGTGATCTAATGGCAATCAGTTCAATTCCTTGACGGTAGAGATCCTCCCCTCATATATTATCCACCAAGGCTATACAACTGGTGGCCCGCAGGCCGAATCTGGCCCGCCAATCAATTTTTTTCTGGCCCTCAGAGCAATCCTGAAATTTTTTTTTTTTTTGTCATGTTTTATCTATCCGAGATGCTGTCATTTACCTCACCAAAAGCACTAGAAATGTGTTGTTGAGGGTTGAGGCTAACTGAGATTCTGTTCTTTACCTCAACAGATGCACTACAAATGTGCATTTGCAGAATTGAAGAATGGGAAGTATGCAACTTCAAATAAATTATGAAAAGGTGGAGGTTTCGCGTCGCGGCAATATGTACAAATAGGCCGGAGATTACTGAAGCGCAGGGGGGATGGGGGGGGTGCGGCATCTGCTCCGGCCCCCGGCTTCTGACAATGAGCAAAGTAGTTGAATAGACCTGTTATTCACGGTTCATTGTAATTATTTGTACACAATATATTGTGGATCTTTTTGAACTTTTCAATTGTGATGATGATGAATTGTTTTATATTTCTTGTTTTATATTTCTTGTATTGTATTATATTTCTGTATATTCTCTGGTGAACACACAGTCAAGAAGCTAGACGAGTGACAATGGAGACAATAAAAATACAATACAATAGTAGAGGGGAACAATGTTTCCCAAACATTGGTCTACTCTGTAGTTCTCGGAGGTCAAAGACGTTCCCAGTAGGTCATCATTTTGTTGATCAAAGATGTTTGTTCTGAGGTGATTGGACTGTGGCTGCGCTTCTGGACTTTGGCCCTTGGTGCCGCCGATGCTGTACCAAGAGAACTCCAATGGAGATGTGACCCATTTTCACACGTTTTGCAACTTATTCATTCTACTAAATTCACCCATTTAGCATCACTTGTATTGGCCATGGATGGCCACTTCTAGCAGCTAAACAATAAATTTAAATCGGATCCTGACCCTGGACCATGAATGGTGTACATTAAGGTTTGATTCTAGACCCTGGTATTACTATTTGACAGTATTTGCCTGCTTTATTTGCTGTGTTTCGTTGTTACTGAACCAGGGTGTTGACAATATCCGAAGT
>OMKY01223900.1:0-11235 GCA_900302395.1 Bregmaceros cantori
GTAACACTGTTGTAGGGCTGCAGCCATTAGTCGATTTAAAAAGTAACACTGTTGTAGGGCTGCAGCCATTAGTCGATTTAAAAAGTAACACTGTTGTAGGGCTGCAGCCATTAGTCGATTTAAAAAGTAACACTGTTGTAGGGCTGCAGCCATTAGTCGATTTAAAAAGTAACACTGTTTAGGGCTGCAGCCATTAGTCCATTTAAAAAGTAACACTGTTGTAGGGCTGCAGCCATTAGTCGATTAATCGATGACTAATCCATTATAGAATTAATCAGCAACGAATGTAATAATCGATAATCACCAAGAAATGGAATCATGGTCATTTTTCCAGTTCTGTGCTGACATTATTCCAATTGGGCCTGGTAAATGTAATATTAATACCCTAACATTAATATCATATCTGAAAATATGAAATATTAAATGGTCATAACTGATGAACGATATAAGTTGAAGTACATTGGTTGGTTAAGAAGAACCAAATTTGACTAGATGTGAAGTTAACAAGATTAATCTCTTCTAATTGTTGGTCAGTGTTAACATTTTGGGGATTTTCTAAAAGAAAAAAACGTCCAAGCGATTCATCGACTTATCGTTTAAATAATCGACAACTAATGAATGATTTCTAATCAATTTCTAAGCAACTTACGGTTGTGAGGCGTGGACCATCCACAGCACTGACAGCAAAAAGATCACCGCCTTCGAAATGAAATGCTACAGAAGGATTCTGAGAATATCGTGGATTGATAAGGTATCAAATGGCGAGGTATTGACAAGAATCGGAGTTGCATCACCAGTACTACTGCAGACAGTGAAAAAATTAAAACGGCAATATTTTGGGCATATCAAACGCCATGAGTCACTTGAAAAACACATTCTGGAAACAAAGATCGAGGGTAAAAGAGGAAGAGGAAGACCAACAAGAAGATGGGAGCAAGACATACAGGACTGGTTGAGGGCGACAACAACAGAAGCTGGCAGACTAGCAGAGTGCTGTTTTGCAGGAAGGTTCAAGTCCTACAGCGGGACAAGCTGAAGAAGAAGAAGAAGAAGAATGAATGATTAAAATAATGGTTAGTTGCTACTGTTGTATAACCTGCAGGCCTGAAATGGGAAAATAGAGGTCATAGTTGGGGGAATCCTTGTGTCCAGGGATTGTGCCTGTGTGACTCACGCTCCATGGGACATGGACCAGTGCCCAGTGGGACATGGACCATCATCTGGGGCTGTTTTGTGCATACTGTCAGGCCAGATGTGTTTTTATATGCATTCCAGACAAATGAGTATCTCCACTCTGCCACACAACTTGTTGTTATTGGGTTTCTCATTAATGCCCTCCGGTCGGTTCACCTGGAAAACAACCGGGGCACACGCATGCAGATATAGCCATAAAAATGACTTAAGTAAAAGTACTGTTACCTCAGCAAAATATTACTCAAGTAGGAGTAAAAAGTAGTCATCCAAATATTACTCAAGTAGGAGTAAAAAGTAGTCATCCAAATATTACTCGAATAAAAGTAAAAAAAGTATTCCCCAAAAAAGTTACTTAAGTAGCGAAAGTACTGAGTAACTTTCAGTTTTAAAAATTAATGGAAAAAAATGATTGCCCGAGAGCGAGACCGAGTGAGAGAGAGCGAGAGACACCGAGAGAGAGAGAGAGAGAGAGAGAGAGAGTGAGAGTGAGAGAGAAAGCACCCGAGAGAGAGATATGACATCAACATATGTGCCAACAGTTCCCAACGGGCGTCGCAAAAGTCAGAGTTAATGTACCGAGTACTTTTTACTGACAGCTCAGTAAAAAGTTTTTTTTTCACCTCAAATTTACTTGAGTAAAAGTAGAAAGTAACTTGTGACAAATGTACTCCAAAAGTAAAAAAGTACACAAAAAAATGTAACGGAGTAAATGTAATAAGTTACATGCCGACTGCTAAAGGGATATCCCCGAATAGCGATACAAGAGCCAATTAAACAATAAAGGATTGAAGTTTCTGTTAAGGAATATGAATTGTGACGTCACAGGGGCCTTGTACAGGATGCCTCCCAGAGTGTCGACATACAAGATTTTGTGTTCAGCCATCTTGTAAGTGTTGGCCTCCAGTCAGTTCATGAACCTACCTCAGAACGTGTTAACGGCAAGTATCTTGCATGGTGCAGCACACAAAACCAGGGCTTTGAACCAATATTTTTTCCCTAACGTTTCGTTCCGAACAGAAACAGAATAATAACGTTTCCGGTTATGTGTTCCACCAATAAATTGACGTTCCTGAACCGGTTAGAACAAAAAAATATTGTTCCCGGAACGGTTAATTTCCTTCCTGTCAGCTGTTTAATGCTATGCAATTTTATGCGGTGAACCCACAACGACTCGCTACAGAAGCCCGCTGGTAGCGCTCTACAGCCGAGGTCTCGACAACAACACGCTGCAGAGAGTCCCACACGATTCCTACTTCACTGCTGCATCGTAGATTTTATAAATACTCTTGTTTTATTTCTGTTATCTCAAAGTGCACTCCTCTGAGGAACGAAATAAAGCCGGTATTAACCGGTTACCATTATTTTTAAATAAGTGTTCCTGTTCCTGTTTAACGTTTTCGTTCTCGGAACCACTCCGCCACCAAAATATCGCTCCTGAACCGGTTCAGAAAACCGGTTCCGTTTCTGTTCCAGAACAGTTAAAGAAATCTTTTTTCGTTTCATAAAATCCCGTAAAATTCTGTTTGTTTTCGGTTTTCGTTTTCGTTCCTTGAACCGGTTCGGAGCCTGCTCAACGGTGCTAAATTGTAGACGCCATTTGTTGCATTCCATTTAATCATCCACCTCAGACATTCCATTTACCTTCATTCATTCACATTCATTCACCTTGGACTTGGGTATGAACTTGGTCGAGAGGTGCGGCTTTCAAAATGGCTGCCCTACTAGAAAAACTGAAGACGAAAAAGCAATATAATTGACAATGTATTGCTAATCAACAGATATCTGAATGTTCCATTGTGAATTGTTCACACCACGTTGCAAAAAAAAGAATGAGCCCAAAAAAAAAGCTTCCTTTGAAGCATTTCACATTCATTTTAATCCTGTGTGCCTTGCGTACAATGGGGCGTCCTGTACAAGCTGCATACCTTACATGCTTTCAGAAGAGGGAGCCGGTCTGGCCCAGCTGTGTACTCGCCAGCATACTGGACCCCCCGATAAGATACACACTGAGGAACCCGCTTACGTCGTTACAGCACCCACATGCTCATCACATATGGAATTGCTCGCCAGGCTGCACAGAAGTTTAATTTTCCGCCCGAATTAAACATTTTCACCATTGTGCTGCCCAGTAGCTCAGTCGGTTAGGCAGTGCACTGGAAAGCACGCATATGCCTTAATGGCGCGGTCATTCGGCATTCGGTGGTTTGAATCCCACCACCGACATATTTCCCGCATGTCTACCCCCCATCTTTACCTGTTTCCACTAACCCTAATAAATAAAGCTTGGAAAAAAACAGCCTGAATGTGCTGGAAAAAAACATTAAAACATTTTTTTTCACCATCCACCAATATGTTTTGTAATTTTGTAACGTGAGGAGACTCACATGTAACAGGTAAAAAATACTAAGGTAAAAATGTACTTGAGTAAAAGTACACGAGGAAGTACTTGGTTGGTAATAAACAATGGAACTGCTGTTCCATTGTGTATTACCAACGCAAAGAGAAAATAATATGAATCTGTAAGATATGAAACAAAAGTTTTTACTACGGATACAATAATGGTTGCAGCCCTAAAGATGAGCTAAAGACTGGATTCATTGATGAGTGACTGAAGAATGGATGCTTTTGAAGTGATCTAGGGCTGAAACGATTAGTCGATTAATCGATGACTAATTGATTATGAAATTAATCGACAACTAATCTAATAATCGATAATCTCCAAGGAGTTGAATCATTGATATTGTCAGCTGTTTTATTGCTGACCCCACCACCTATTAGTCTACACAGATTTGATATTGCTTGATAATTTCTGAAAATTCAAAATATGATTAATAATGATTCAACATTGTTGTTAAAAAAAAAGATAAATATGAAGAAAAATATCCAAATATTAGCGTGAAAATGTATTGTCATGAGTTTGTGCTAAATTGTAACTAAATTGTTGGCAATCGTGAACCAAAATTGACTACATTTCAAGTTAGCAAGATCCATTTCTGTGTCACTGTGAATATTTTGGGGATTTTTTAATAATAATAATAATAATACATTTTATTTAGAGGTGCCTTTCAAGGCACTCAAGCTCACCTTACAAAAGTATAAAAGAAACAACAGTAAAACAGGAGAGAAAAATAAACAAACATCAATTCCAGTGAGAAAGTGATTTTAAAAAAGGTGGGTTTTGAGGTTGGTCTTGAAGCTGGATACTGAGTCCGATTGTCTGATGTGTTGGGGGAGTGAGTTCCAGAGCCTGGGCGCCGAACAGCTGAATGGTCGGGCGCCCATGGTGGTTTAAAGGAGAAATATCTAACCGAGTAGTCGATTAATCGTTTTAATAATTGGTCGACTATTGAAATAATCCTTAGTTGCAGCCCTTAAGTAATCATTAGACCTGTTGGCCTGTCATGACCCTTGAGAATCACAGTAGCTGTTGCGAGGTGTGTTGCACGTAGTTTAGAGCTGCAACTGATGAATCGATGATAATCGATTATTGAATTAATCGGCAACTAATTTGATAACTGATTAATCGACAGTGACTAATCGCTTTCCTTGTTTGGTCCGTCCTCCGCGCAAATGTGTTGAATATAAGTTGTTCAACGTTTGGAGTATCGATGACGTTTCAGGTTAATAATCCTTCCGGTTTTGTGCGAGTGCACTACGAAGCACACGTATGCCATGATGTTGCAGAGAATTGTGGGTTCGCCCCCCTCACCGACAGATTTGCCACATGCCTCCTCCCCGTTCCTTATCCCTTTTCCAGCTAATTCTGAATGAAGCGAGAAAAAGATTTTGGCCACAAGAAACACATGAAGAAATAATTGTTCTGATTTCAAAGGAAAAATGAACAGATTAATCGCCAGTAAAAGTGACCGATTTAATCGATGATCAAAATAATCGTTAGTTGCAGCTCTAATGTAGTCAGACCTTACTTGGTACATTGCTGTGTCTCACTGCGGTCACTGCACTGAAATATAGTGGACTATATTTCAGTGCGCTGACCTTTTGTTGCGGTTCAGAACTGTCTCAAATCGACCATCTCCGTTTTGCACGTAACAGAACTGACGCTGTGACACTTTGCATTCTGCCAGTCGGTAGGATTATAAACAGAACTACAGCACGTTAGCGGATATTATGTGAGTGTGTGCTCGTCGTTCCATTTCGCTACATAGCTAATCGGTCGGACGCTAGTTTTCCCGTTGTTTTTAAAACGTCATGCAGGCCACTTTCAGTCCACTGGAATTTAACCAACAACTCTGGGCAATAACTACGCATTAGAAACATTGCACTAAGTGCGCCATTTGAGACACAGCACCGGTTTGACGATACACTATAACCTCCCGGAATGTCAAGAAATAAATCTCTACTCCTCTCTGTGTGTGAGTGTGCGCGCGCGCAAAGGGCACACGTATAGAGTCCGCCCCAGCCTTGCAACATATTCCAGCTGCTACTGACAGAACACTAACATGACGTTCGTTACGAATCGTTAGCATTTCTGAAAAGAACGGAAGTTATTTGTTGGAAAAATGTCGAGAGAGGAATGTGAAACGAAACCCTCGTTTCCTTTTACAAGTAAGACCACTTGTATATTCTCAGCTGGTAGATCTTCAACCACGTACATACTTTTTCATTTTTATACTCGCACTACATGACATGAGATTAAATGAACGTCAATTCCAATTTGGTAGTGATCCAAGGATATGCTCACCATTCATATTACATGTCATACTCCACAAATGAGGGAAATTAACATATTTGTACCTGGAATTTGTCAATATATCAACGTGTACAGCCTTGTGTGTGTCACCATGTGAGTGCTGTGTGTGTTCATGATTAAAGGAAAATGCCACCAAAAACTATGCTAACTTTGTTAGCATGACTTAGCCCGATAGAAATAAATGGGGGCGGAGATGGGAGGGTTGCATTTGATTTTGTCTAACCAAACTTCTCGTATACCAGATTCAAAACGGCACCAAGTGGTGTCAATGATGTCACAATACCTCTTTCGTATTTTCCAAACCTCACACCGAGGCAGGTGATGTGAACTCTGATGGTGGATTTCTGGCCTTATCGACTATTGAAATAAAGTTAGTTAGATGCAGCATTACTGTAGACAGGGTTCTTGCAGGAAGTCAGAGTTACCTTTTTAGACCATTATGAGAAAGTTTTTAGACCCAACTTCAACAACCCACCCACAAATAATGAAAAAGAAACGGCTCTGTACTTTTGATTCATTGTAAGATTCTCCCCGGTGTACCCAGCAAATGCGACAAGCTTCCCGGCTAGAGCCAGTTCTACTTGAAAATTACAGTTACCCATTTCACAAACACACGCTGTGCACCAACAACGTCCCGTCGTCCCTGGAGGAGATCATATTTATCATCGGGACAATCATTTTACTTCTTCGGGACGTCTGCGGGACGAAGAGTTTTGAAAAGCACATATATCACGCCGTGCGCTAGGGCCCAGCAGACATCCCTGTGCTGTACTCCACCCCTTGGTCACACTCCGAGACGGTCGACGTTAAATCGGATAATTATTTTCCGTGATGTAAGATGCGAATCCCAAAAACGATCCTTACAAACTTATTTTGAAAGGGTAGAAAACCCTAGCCCCCAATCCCTCCTAACCCAAACCCTCCTAACCCTAACGTAACCCTAACCTTAACGTAAACCCAACCTTGAGCTTAAACCTAAACTAACCCTAACAAAATAAGCGAAGTAGCAAAAAAATCAAACAATATTATAAAAGCAAAACTATTACTTTCTTTTGACCTTATTAAAATAAGATTCTGGAGCTAAAATGACAGCATGTTAATGATGACTTGACTTGGAGTTGACTTGGGACTTGACTTGACCAAGAAGTACTTGAGACTTGAGACTTGAAAGAGGGACTTGGTCACATCTCTGGTAACTGGATCACTGGGCATCAAGGAGCGATTGAATTGAATTGAATTGTGGTCTCGCCTGAAGCTTGTCTGTTATTTGAGGCGGGTCAACATGACGAGTCCTCAATAAGTCCTCTTAGCATCCAAGGGTTAAGGAAGGTCAACATGACGAGTACTCAATAAGTCCTCTTAGCATCCAAGACGTTCCAAGACTTTGTTGAAAGCCGGTATAGGTCCATACCATGCCAACTCTCCCTCCTCCTGGCCCCACATGGTGGTTAAACGCTGTGAGCCACATGAGGTTTATCGGCCCTGCTCACCTTCTCAGCATGGCGGGGGGGATGTTTGAAGTCCGGCCAGGAAAGAAGACGCCAGGTGTGCCAGCTGTAGGCCAACTTCCGAGGCTTTTCTCAGAAGCATTTTTGCTTAAATACTAGTGGACAAAAGATGCATGATTTGTCCTGTCGTTAGGCTTTTCCTCACAGAATTTTATATTTTTGTGCAATAGACAAAGGTGAAGGATGTTTTCCATCTGTAGTTGCTGTTTACATCATGTTTACTTTTAAATTGCCATTTGTCTAATTAGCAAATGCAAAAAAAAAAGTACATATTTTTGACTTTGGATTCTTTTCGTTTAGCTCTCCTCTCTCTCAGCCCACATTATGAGTTTGTCATTGTTAGTACATCATTCAAAATGTAAGCAATCCTTTCTCTGTGAAACACCTCTGTCCAGAATGATTGCGGTATACAAAAACCTGTTGAGTTGCTGTTATCTTACCAAGTTCAAAAGTGATGTGCATTGTGTTATGCCGCCGAGTAAATAGGAGAATTGCCCTGTTCAATTCTATTCAATATTCATTTTAATTGGCCATATTGCACACACACATGGAATTCTAGTTGGGCATGAAAGATCAACAGGTTATGAACAAGGTTAACACAAAAGAAAGAAAAGCACATAATGTATAAAGTGGCATTGGCATAGAATCGGCACATGTGACATGTCAACATATCAAGCATGGCTACAGCCTGCATTCAGTAGCATCACTGCTCATGGGAAGAAACTTCCTCAGTCTAGAGGTCTTACGACACAGGGCTCTGTAGCGCCTTCCTGAGGGGAGGGGGGAGAAAAGGTGGTGCGCAGGGTAGGAGGGGTCTGCTACGAAATTTTTGGCCTAGTTCCTCACCCGGTCATCAGCATATTTTGAGAGCTTCACTGTTGCGTCCCCTGAGTAGCAGTCATTTGTGTATTTGTGCGCTAGCTCCTGTATACATATATATCGATATTTTTGTTGTTTTTTGTTCTGGGAATTGGAAACTGCAAGCTTCCAATCTTCCTCCTTTTGACGTTATTTGTTAACTATTTGCTAGCTTGATCTATTGCCACCAATTCAAGCGATTGCATTGTGGATCTGGAACTGCTGAATGAACCATTTTGCCAAACCGAAGTAACGTCAAGTAGTAGGCAGCTGCAAATTTACGTTCATTTTAAAAAAAACACCAATCAAAAACCAGAAATCCTTGTAGTGTAGAGTTGCACCCCAACCAATTAATCAATGATAATCGATGAATTGAATTTTTATTTTCATTTAATAAACAATTAATCGACAGCGATTGTTTTCATTGTTTGGTCAGTCATCCACTCGATATTGCTCCCAATGCCAGTCTCCATTCCAGCGTCATGGGATTCACTTGGATACTGGATACTGTTAAGCCTCACAGCAACGCAAACAATACAATAAAATGTTTCTGGCGAGTCAAATTAATTAATTTCGCAAATAATTATACCCTCATGGGCACCCACGGGCACAAACATACACACATACATACACACACATGCAAAAACACATGCGCACACTATAAAAACGCGCGACAACGCATCCACTCGCCGGGAGTTATCAACGCACCTTAAGACGCTGTTGTATTTAACATATTTAAATATTGTACAGCGATCCGACACATATGCCGTCTTCTTTCTAGACTATTGATAATGATTGTATCATTATTTCTACCAGATGAGGTGCATTCTGTCATCTAAGCACAGCTGCGCTGTTAAAATAGGGCAGCGTTCGCGCATATGCGGGTCAAAGAGTGATCGCTTTCGGACCGAGCTGCTCCGAGTCCGGGTGACTTTTCTGCGGGTTCAATCCGGGGTCGAGACTAGCTAGTTCAGCAGGGCTCGTCTCGGATGATTTAGCGCAAACTCGGACCCGCTTGGCGCATTCATATCAACCGGGACAACTCGGAAACGAGTTCCATCTCGGTTAAAACGAGTCGGACCCGGGATAAACACGTTGGTTTTACTACACCCTTAGTATGGAACAGTAGGCACTTCCATGGCAGTAAATGGGTGGCAATGTGCAGAAAAAAAAGAAAAAAAAGTAACCCATTAGCGGCAGGGCTTTGAACCGGTTCAAGGAACGAAAACGAAAACCGGGAACTTTTAGTATTTTCCAGGGAACAGAAACGAAACCGGAAACTTTATTATTTTTTATGTTCCGGAACAGGAACACTCATTTAAAAATAATGGTAACCGGTTAATAACGGTTTTATTTCATTCCTCAAAGGAGTGCACTTGGGGATAACTTCAGAAATAAAACAGTATTTATAAAATCTACGATGCAGCAGTGAAGTAGGAATCATTGCAGGACTCTCTGCAGTGTGTTGTGGTGGGTTCGCCCCGACACGCAACGAGACCTCGGCTGTAGAGTGCTACCAGCGGGCCTCTGTAGCGAGTCGCTTTTGGTTCACCGCAACAAATATTTTGCTTAGCATTAAACGTCTGACAGGAACGAAATTAACCGTTCCGGGAACAATATTTTTTTGTTCTAACCGGTTCAGGAACGTCAATTTATTGGTGGAACTCATAACCGGAAACGTTATAATTCTGTTTCTGTTCGGAACGAAACGCTTGGGAAAAAATATTGGTTCAAAGCCCTGATTAGCAGTTTGCAGCAGGTTGTACCCCTAGGTTAGTATAGTATTTGGCATTGCTTGGTAAGTCTCTTTTTTTTTTCCTACCACCCACCAGCACAATCTTTTTTTCTTTTTTTCCTTACTTTGAAGGTGCATGGTCTATCACAGAGTCAAGGACAGAAATGCATGTGGGATGCCTTTGTGTGGTTAAACGGAATGGTTTCCATGTCAACACAGCCGTGGCCCGGTTGGTGCATGTGTGTCGTCGGAAAATGTTGGCTTTCAGACATAATAGACCTCATAAACAATATAGTAAACACACAACCTGCGGTCCTGCTTTTAGACGATACTAATTTGCCTTTCATCAAACATCACTCCAGCCACACTAGGTTTGAGCACGCTCCCACACACACATCCAGGGATGACTCCAGACCGAGACTGCCCCACCCAGGGCATCACCCACGCCATGGCAGCCATCCAAGAGGAAGCCGCTACGTTGTGCCTGTAGCGCGGGCTCACAGGCCTTTAGTAGGGATTATTTTAATAGTCGATTAGTTGACCTTTAGTCTACTAAAGTTGCTACTATAGACGGGTTTACGTGCTAAACGCTGGTGGGAGTCATTTTGTCCCGCCGTTCTTGAGGTCACTTCCGGTGCCTCATTGTTGGCTATGTCAACGCTGGTACTGGACCGAGGTCCGAGCACACAAAACACACAAAACGCACGCCAGTTCAAAATCCGACCACTGGATGTCGGTCTGTGACCAGTTACACATCACACCCCTCGCTCCGATCATAGCTTTGTATAAATATTGATGAAATACAGTCAAATCACGCTGGCTGCTTCTTCTACTGTTTCCAAAAGGAATGATACAATGGAACGAGTTGCACTGATTATTAAATCATGCATTTGTGGGTCCGCGTGAGAGCATTTGGGTGTGGAATAGCACACTGAAAGTTACCCCCATCCGTTTTAAATAACCCTGTAGGTGTGTGTTCCCAGCGAATAGACATGTTAAAAAAAAAAAAGGCCAAATACACGGCAAGTAAATGACACCAGAAGTGACGTTCAGACACCGGAAGTACCCTCCGAACTCGTCTATAGTTTATTTAAAAAAAAAAAAAAACACCCCAAATATTAATCTTATTTTGAAATACACTCAACATTAATTAACCCTTTGTAAACATGCTTATTGCCAACAACACCAAAGGCATTTCATGTAATGTTTTGTATTTTCAGAGATTAACA
>OMKY01223901.1:1878-12344 GCA_900302395.1 Bregmaceros cantori
CATTTTGAGATGGGTAATTTTTCTTTTACTCTGAGTACAATTTAAGAAAAGTAAAGATACTTTTACTCAATTACAATTTTTCAGTACTCTCTCCACCTCTGGCAAGCACACATTTGACTTGGGTTATCTGTTCACCTCCCTGATACATGCAATACATTTGAGTCTGTAAAGTTGAGCAACTCACTGCTACCAGAGCCCATTTTTGACCGATCACTCATCACAACTTCTGTCGAGTGAAGATAGCAAGTCCTCCGGCCCAAGATAGAACAATGAACAGCGCATAATGCCGCTCCCCCCGGACGACGATGACAACAAATAGTGGCATTAGGACTAGGGGTGTAAATAATATCGATTTTGTATTGATATATCGATACAACATCTGTCGATACTTCTGCAAGAGTGTCGTTTTTTCTTTCTCTCTCTATTTGCTCTTGAACGTAATTCCACTCCCATTCTGTGAGTGGCGCTAAACCTATTTGGCACCGTCCTCGCTTCCTTAACACACACAGACACAGGCACGGCATGTGTGCCATGGCCATAGACTGTATGTGTGTTATATACAGTTTAAATAAATGTATAACAATATTAGAGCTCTCAAATTTGAAACATTGTCTCGCCTGTAAAAATTATCGAATAAAAATCGTATCGAATTGTGGTGAATTCTTGCATATCAAAAAAAAAAAATGGAATCATTGAGTCAGATAATCGATACTGAATCGAATCGCCATGATGGGTGTGATTTACACCCCTAATTAAGAGTTTCTGTGACACGAAGGGTGCATGTAGATGCTGCCACTAACGACTGCATCGAATGAGATGATGTCGGCGCAGTTAGAGACTGCAAAGGTAGCTACACTTAATGGTAGTTATAAGAAGCAGATGCAGGTAACCCAAATTGTCATTTTATATCATTTTTTGGGGCGCAAGCGCCGTTTTTCATTCTTTTATTGAGAGAGATAGCGACAGGATTAATCGGAAACCGGGATGAAGAGTTGGGGGGAGGCATCACAGAAATGCCGGACAGGGGATTTGAACCTGCGGCGATGCTTGACCACCGCGCGCCCCCAAAACTTTGGTTTTAATGTAAATTTCTTGTACTTGGATGATGAAATGATTGCACAGTTTCAGCGCCAACGACAACTCCCCCAACTCATGACTCTCGACAGTCTGGGAGAATTAACCATAATTATTCTGCAGCTGTGGCTTGTGTACATATATAAAGTGCCGTCTATGCTGTCTCCTCATCAAAGGCCTCAATGCATACATGGTTGATGAGATACAAACGCGAGCAGTGGAAAGATGAAAGCCTCAGCAGAAAGCCAAGACGCCAACAGCAGGAACGAGATCAGCCGCCATACTGTCAGCTTCTCTCCGGTAGTTAACCCATTGCAGTGATCAACAAATATAGGGATTGAGCGAGCAGGCGACTTGTCCGCTATGACCGAGCTGCTTCTGCTCCACTAATGGGTGTTTTATGATTTCAATCCACTAAACGAAATGTGGCCGGCCAACTGGAGGGGGATGCGTGTATATATCTTACGCACACATTGTTCATTTCATATCTCTTTGTTGATTTTTTTTCAGTGCCCAGAAGCATCTCAAAATGCATTTATTGAAATTATTTTATTAGAATCTGTACATATAGTATACGTTTTGACGGTCGTCAACTGGTCATTTCGGAGAATTATCCAAACAAAGTTGTCTCTCTCGGGCGATCAAACAGCTATCGCTGTGGTGTTGTTGACAGTCAGCTTCGTAGTCGCTTCCTGCCTACTGCGCTGTGATTGGCTTGCCCGATGCATATACTTGTCACGCCTCCACGCCGCATATCCCACCTACTGCACAGTGACTGGATAACAACATTTGATTGACACTTTTTTTTTTATTTTAGAAGTTTTTTGACCCTGGTTTTACCAAACCCAATGATCATTCTAATTGAGTGCGATGCGTGATCGATTTGTTGCTTTGCGCTTCTGCACAGGTGCTGCCAATCACCCAATCGCCAGGGGCAACTGCACAGAAAACCAGGTTTCTAAAAAAAAAAGAATACTAACAAAATTACTAGGTGGGTAACGCCTACCAAGTAGAAAAATCATCCAGAAACTGGAAAGACTTTCTGATTCGAACATCTCTGCATCACATCATCAGTTTGTCCTGGCTTCATTATTCGTGTGCCTCATTTGTTCAAGAAGTTTCATACCTCAACGGGACATTCCTGGTTAAATACATTTCTCTCTCAGAAAAATGCAGCATTTGACCTCACCCGAGCCCAGCTGATCTATATGACTAAGAAAACACTAGCCTGCCAAGCCAAACCAAACAAATTGTCCACGTATCGCTCAAACGTGCATTTCGGTCTAAAGTAGAGCCCTGCGCGGGACTGATTTTCCCGCGCCCGCCCGCGTCCCGCAAAAAATTGTAATTTTAGTCCCACTCCCACCCGCAACTAAAATAGTTTGTCCCGCGCCCACCCGCGAATCCCGCAGGATTCCGAGTTCCGAGTCGGAACGGGGTCGGCTTTGGGCAATAGGCGAACTTCGGAACTTCCGTTAATACACCACTCTTTTCTACCAGCATTTACTTCTGAAGTATGGTATATTTTTCCACTAGATGAGCTCTTGCTGCGTCTCCTGAGTCATGAACGGGAGAGCAGAGCCGAACACGGAAGAGCAGAACGGAATCTGATTTTTTTTTTCCGCAACTTTATTTAAAATGTAAACAAGCGACGCGACCAGGAATGGTAGGCGTTAGATCGGAATCGGATACAAACGCTATAAGTATCCGATCCAAATAGGTCGAAGAGAAGCCGCATGCCGGCGGAGCCTCGCAAGCTAAAATGTTTTTAGCTTGCGGGACTGCGGCTCAATTCCGACTCCTGCCCGCACTCCTCTTGCTGAGTCCCGCCCGCCCCCGCAATGAGCTTTCAATTTTTGTCCCGCGTCCCGCAATTCCCGCGGGTCCCGCGGGAGTGCAGGGCTCTAGTCTAAAGTCGAAAAGGCGTGTGGAGGAGGGGCGGGGGGGGGGATGTAAACAAAAAAATCAAAGTTATTAGTAGTAGTAGGTGACTGAGTAGGAAGCATCTCGTCTCGCAGAGAGTGCGCCTCTGATTGGTCAGCAGAAACTGAGCCGAGGGACGATGGACTCTAGACCTTGACGCATGTTTCAGCAATGCGAGGACGTTTGGTTTGGCTTGCCAGGCTAGCCTACCCCTAGGGCTGGCTCATCGCTAGCATAGCATTACATGACATTATTACCGAGGCCACCATTGTAACAGCCCACCAATGGTGAAGATGGATAATTCATATATAACGTCTCCATCAAACAGCTTAGTGGCACCCTAGTGTTCGAGATTTTTGGATACATATGTTGCGTCTCCGTCTCGCTAATTTATGAACTGCATTAACAAATTATACGTCATTGGGTTAGCTCATCAATGGAAGCCGTTTCATAATTACTTTGGCAATTGCTATGTAGTGTTTATGGAGAAGGTTGCATGAATATATGTATTAATTATGCATTCTGCGATGAATAGAGGGTTTTTTTTCCCCGTCCAAACCATCTGGCAACCCTACGGGAGTACCGACCCATGGTTTGAGAGAAAATAGTGTTAATGAATACCATGACTCTCTAATCCACGCCTGCTTACTTCTCTACGGGGTTGTCTTCACCCCCTGCCCGTCCCCCCCTTTAACGTTCCACAGTGAAAGCCCCAACAGTGAGCATTCTGATGCACAGCTATCTTGAAAGGCACTATATAAATGCAATGAATTATTAATATTACGTCCGGGCGGAGGAGAGGTGGAGCGCGGCGTCGTAAAGTATAGGCTGAGTTATCGGTATAGCGGGACGCTGGCATTCAGACTGAAATATGGGGCCGTCTGGCCGACATGCACCGGGCCCGCTCCTAACCGACAGGCCATGGGGGAACGTCCTCTCTCGGTTCCGCTCAGCAAGGAGACTCCAGCCGGCATGTTTGGTACACCCCTTGGCCTTTGTCTCAATTTGCAGCTGAGACTCAGAGGAAAGACCGAGAGCCTATTTCCATTCCACATTTTTTCATTCTACTTTTACTCAAGTACATTTGAGGTAAAAAAAAAAAAAGTACTTTTCATTGAGATGTGAGCAATTTGCTACTCGTTACATTAACTTGGCCTTTAGCGACACCCGTCGGGAGCTGTTGGCACATAGGTGGCGTCGTATCTCTCTCTCTCCCTCTTGGGTGCTCTCTCGCTCTCCCTCGCTCTTGGGCACTCTCTCTCTCCTTCTCGGGCGTTCTATCTGCCTCTCTCTCTCTCTCTCAGGCTCTCTCTCTTTCGGTCTCTATCTCTCCATATCTTTTGAAAAGAGAATTTGTCCTAATTTAATTTTTCTTTTACTGAAAGTAACTCAGTACTTCCATTACTGTAACTTTTTTATGGAGTACTTTTACTATTACTTGAGTAACTATTTGGATGATTACTTTCACTTGAGTAATATGAGCTCTGAGCAACCTGAGCTCTGAGCAACACACAGATATCTTCACGCCTTTGTCCGGAACATCTGGCCTTGCTGACAGCTGAGAAAGGCCTGACACCAACACATAGACACACTCGTACATAATCCGCTTCCAATCCACACACACTTTTAGAGCAGGAGAGAGTGGGTGGTTAATTACAGCCATATGTTGTGTCTGTTAGCCTTAATTGAGGTTGAAGGCGTTCAAGAAACCAGTGTAAACAGGTAGAGACTGTGGCCACTACGGCGATAAACGGTGGCATCTGGTCTTGGTTTTTTTTTTTTTTTTTTTGTAACTATGTGATTTTAACAATGTACACACTTCTGTCTGAATATTCATTGTGGGTTTGGTTCCCCCTAGAGGTGGACGGAAAAAAGTTATATTCCGAGGGAAAAAATAATTGTAGCCATATTGGCCATTTTCTGTATTTGTACAAGTCTGTAGCCACAGTCCAATGTAAATGAACTGTGGATTCAGTACCCCGGAGAGCTCTTGAACTGCCAACGAGCTGTTCAGAGGGTCCCCCTTAGTACAATAGCTGTCCAGGGTGCTGAAATGGCATGGAGTCAGTTGCATTTGTTACAAGGCTAATGCTGCCCTCTAGTGGCAATTATGAAGCCTACAAGTAACATAACATAATAATCGTTTTCTTCGAGAGATAGAAGGAACACAGTGGCCCACACTCCTTGGCATGTGATGTCAGGGATTATGCGCTTGCAGAGTGAACAACCCAAAGCAGGAGGCGCCTCGCGGCCACGTGTGACCTCACTACGGAGAACGGGGATTGTTCACCCGTTAATAAATGAAGTATGACTGACTATTCTGTTACTTATAGGCTACAGAAATGCACCAAAATTCAATCACTTCTTTCTTTCGTCATTTACAACAACTCAAAATTGTATCCAGATCCGTGCTCAACTTTTTCAGATATCCAGGGGACAAACCAACGTGGCCAAAAACATGACCTGCTCCTACCGGCGCAGGTAATGTTTTATTCATATAAACTGCATACATTAAGTTGTAATCTTTGATATACTGCTTTGTTATTATCCAAGACAGAAAGACTTTTACCTTTTGCGCACCAGAGGGCAATTGAGTTATAAATCTTGAGTCTCTCCCTAAGCTGCCAACGAAGGTTATTATTTGGATTATTATTACATACCATCAAAATACAATTACATGCATAAAATTAGAAAAAATAACTTTGTGCCAAGAACCCCTGGCACATTTCTAAAGCACTCTCACAAATTAGAGAAAAATCATCAACTCCTATGTTTTGTCAGTAATATATATATATATATTTTTCATTTTCTTTCATTCATTTCGGCTGCATTGAATACGCACAATCAGGCATCAGTTGGCTTGTGTTACATTTAATAAGCAGAATGCAATGTGGTTTGGAACATCATTAACTTGCTGTTGGCATGGCAAACAGCTCAGGGGGCACACCACACAAAAGAGTTTGGGAAGCAGTGCCTTAATGGACGAATGACTCATGCTTCTAAAGCATTTGAAGAGGCTCACTCCCACAGCATGGATGCGTTGGTTAAAGCCTGCCAGAACTAGATGTGAAACAAAAAATGAGAAAACGGTCAACCATTTGTGCACTGAAGACATTGTCTTGATGTTGGCTTTTTCTATTGTAGTACCACTGTTGACTTGTTCTTTTATTTCATTTTTGCCCTTGGGTGTAAATATTGTTGCTGTTGTGCTGTCTTGCTCGTTTTGTCTTTTTTTGTGTGAGACTGAAGACCAATTTACATTTGTGGACAATACTCGTTAGCTATCTACAGCCACTTCTCCACTACAAAAAATACTCAAGGCACAGTTTGGTGCATCTCAGTTAAGTTTGGTTCAGGTAAACGGGAACGTGTCTCCACTGTTCTTAAGGCTCAATAAAAACTAAATTTTGATACACGACTGCTCACCCCCACACCTACATTTCACACTGCTGGACATATATTGTTTGCCACAGTGGAGGGGGGGGTGGGGGACACGCCCCACCAACAGCAAACATGGCCTAAGACCCGCATTCCGGACCCACACCTGAGTAGGCCGTGAAACCTGGCATGGCCTGGGCAATTTGCGCTTGCGGAGAAGTTATTTTTCAGGTGGTTGTGCATGTGAAACCGCGCCGTGCTGGGCTTAAGTAAGCTTGTGGGGAAGTGGCTTAACAATCCAATCCATACATGCTTACCTCGACGGAAAATAGTTGTCAACACCTT
Organism: Bregmaceros cantori; assembly: GCA_900302395.1. Classification (NCBI taxonomy): domain Eukaryota; kingdom Metazoa; phylum Chordata; class Actinopteri; order Gadiformes; family Bregmacerotidae; genus Bregmaceros; species Bregmaceros cantori. The sequence goes on from OMKY01223901.1 coordinate 8,599, forward strand.
TTTACTGTAATTACTATATTTTCTGCTATATAAGGTGCACCTGATAAGGCATACTGTCAATAAATTGCCTATTTCAAACTTTTTGCAACAGACTAAGAAAAAAAGGGGGAGTGAGGGAGAAACAAAGAAATTTGACTCAATTTAGAATCCCAACATTGCAAAAGCATGCCATTTTGAGGATTATACATCACATGTTAAGGAGGATTAAAAATCAGATAAAAAAAATGTCGGATTAAATATCAGATAAAAAAAGTAGCATACGTAACTATCACCTTATTTATTTTAGTCTGACTATAAGAACCAGGCACTACTTGTATTTGACAAAGCGTCATGAACAGAATGAGCATTTTATGCAGCGGGCCATGCGAGGTGCGTCGTCTATTTTTAAAATGGCGCCAAGAGGCACAAATAACACTCTCACACTCAGACACAGTTTGTCACAGGGTCGAGCCGTGAAACCAGGACTCTTAACTGAATTGCTTTTATAGTATATTATTTCATAATCATGCACAATTATGTTTTTTTGCATTGTTATCTTTATTTTTCCTTATTTATTATTGTCTGCGGACACAGGGAAGTACAGCAATCTATATGGACCCAGAGTCCGAAATATGTAATGTAATGTATGTATGTATGTATGTATGTTAAGTGTGTGTGTGTGTGTATGTGTGTATGTATGTATATTAGCTACTTCCAGTTGGAAATGACAGAAGAAAGAAGTGATTACATTTTGGTGTGTTTCTGTAGCCTATAAGTAACATAATCATACTTAATCACCAACTTACCGATAGATCGTTGTGCAGTCACGTGACAAGACTTCCGGGTCCAGGGGGCGCTGGGAAATGTAGTTGGCATGTTCGCCGGTGGGGTCAGTTTCCACACATACTGCTAGCACTAAAAGTATTTTTTTGACCACTATGGCAAAAGTTTGCAATCCCAGTGCTTCCAGTTTCCACTGTTATCCACTCCATCCGCCACAGTACAGAATCCTAAAGCTCTACCATCTTGGCTCTTTAACAAAAGAGCACGCAAATGTACCTTCCTTTCGTTTTCAATGTGTCTGAATTATGACATTCTCATGTCCAGACGCACACCCCTAACCTCAACGATCGTTGACTGCTGCACAGCCTATCTCCTAATGCCAGACAAGTGTTCGACACAGTATGCTGATTGCTGCTACCCAGAGATGGGCAGTAACACATTACATTTACTCCATTACAATTTTTGTGAGTACTTTTTAATGTTTGGAGTGCATTTACTTTCTACTTTCACTATAAGTAAATTTGAGGTAGAAAAAAATTACTAAGATGTGAGCAATTTGCTACTCGTTACATTAACGTGGCCTTTAGCGACACCCGTTGGAAATTGATGGCACATATGTTGGCATCGTATCTCTCTCCCTCCCTCTCGGGTGCTCTCTCCCTCGCTCCCTCTCTCTGTCTTTCTCTCACTCGGACGCTATCTCATCGTCTCGGTCTCTCTCTCTCTCTCGGACGCTCTCTCCCTCTCGGGCACTCTCTCCCTCTCGGGCGTTCTCTCGGTCTCTCTCTCTTTTAGGGCGTTCTCTCGGTCTCTCTCTCTCTGTCTCTCTATTTCGGTCTCTACTCAGTACTTTCGCTACTTAAGTAACTTTTTCGTGGAGTACTTTTTTACTATTACTTGAGGTAACAATGCTTTTACTTAAGTCATTTTTATGGCTACTCTGCCCATATCTGCTGCTACCACACGGAAGCGATATTCCTACTTCTTATTGCCGCTACCACACCGGGTCAATTTGCACTCGGCAGGAATGCTAATAGAAACAGGGAGTTCCTAATGCCTCGCCAGCCCCCAGAATATGTCTCCACCACTATTCCTGCCGCGCTCATTTTCAAATGTTTAATTCATGCCGTAATGCAACTCGGCATTCACCGAAATTGTTTTGTTTCTTACGGTCTGACGTGTCCGTGACTTTTATTTGAGTACATTAGCAAACACACCGAGTGCCTTACAAGTGAAATGTATTATTTATGCGCCACTTTCTCATTAGCGTGCCAGCGAGGATGGTGAAAGTTGTGGGTTTTTTTTTTTTTTCTTGTCTTTTCTGTTAGTATACCCACAACTTGCAACTAGGCGGCACGGTGGTGCGGTGGTTAGCCTTGCTGGCTCACAGCTAGTAGGTCCTGGGTTCGAATCGCAACCCGGACAGGTCCTCTCTGTGTGGAGTTTACATGTTTTCCCCGTGTCTGCGTGGGTTTCCTCCGGGCACTCCGGTTTCCGCCACCATTAAAAAAAAACATGTTCTAGTTAGTGCCTTGGCCAGTGGCTCACAATCTGGAGTTGGCCACCGGGCGACACAAATGGCTGCACACCGCTCCTCAGGGATGGGTTGAATGCAGAGGAAGAATTTCACTGTACATGTAGGTGTGACGAAATAAAGTACCTTAATCTTAGTTTTTTTGTAACCTGGAAAGTCAGAACAAATGAATCACTAGTTACATCACATGCAACTAGTACGATCTTCTAGACTTGAAAAAAAGTGTCAATCAAAATAAAGTAATCAAATCACAGCGCTGATTGGCTCGCATGAATGGGCGACCATCTAATTTGTCTGCCAGGTTGATCCTGACCCATCGGACCGTTTTTGACCATTCGTTGGTTCTGGCTTGCCAGGCTACTTTTTTTTGGACATTTCCATGTTGATTTGGACGTGCAGCGAGCACACTAGCACGTGTAAGAAGCTGTGGGGGGATTTTTTTTTAGGCTCAGGTCCAATATCTGAGAAGATATTGGAAACGGGTTGCTCTTAGTTCAGGGAAACTTCTCGCTCCTCTGATCTCCTGTCTGGTCTGCTGGTCTGCATTACTTCAGCCCGGTCCGAAGTAATGGAAAATGCAGAAATTCGGTCATGAACCTATCCTAGAGCATTAATGCACCGAATATGGGACTAATAATAATAATAACAATAACAATACATTTTATTTATAAAGCACTTTTCATTGTTAAAAACGATCTGAATGCAACAGAGGGGTAAAAATATGGTTAAAACACACAAAAACAGATAAAAACAGATAAAAAAGCACAAGGGAAACAGTTCACAAAAAGGCCTTTCTAAAAAGGTAGGTTTTTAGGCCTTTTTTAAAGAGTCAATAGACTGTGGCGCCCTCAGGTGGTCTGGGAGGGAATTCCATAGCTGGGGAGCGGCTGACTCCATTCGTTCAAAAGTTATCGCGTTAACACAGCACCCTTTATGGCACCTACATTTGGCCAATATAATCGGCCACACCGATAATCGGTCACGCCACACTGATAATACATTCATACATCTCCGTAGAAGCTTGAACTGATTTGCTCTGCTAGACTTGGTTGCAGATATGGGCAGAGTAGCCATAAAAATTACTTAAGTAAAAGTATTGCTACCGCAGCAAAATATTACTCAAGTAAAAGTAAAAAGTAGTCATCCAAATAGTTACTCAAGTAAAAGTAAAAAAGTACACCAAAATGTTACTTGAGTAGCGAAGGTACTGAGTAACTTTCAGTAAAAAAATAGGACTAATTCTCTTTTCAAAATGAAGATAAAGAGAGGGAAAGAGCGAGGGAGAGAGCGCCTGAGAGAGAGAGACCGAGAGAGGGAGAGGACGTCCGACAGAGCGAGAAAGAGAGAGCAAGAAAGAGAGAGCGAGAGCGCCTGAGGGGGGAGAGAGAGAGAGAGAGAGAGAGAGAGAGAGAGAGAGAAATTACTTCAACAGTTCCCAACGGGTGTCACT
>OMKY01223918.1:0-21189 GCA_900302395.1 Bregmaceros cantori
TGCCGCGTGTGAGTATGGCGAGTGCTGTGGGAGTGAAAGTGAGAGGGTTACAGAGGATGAGGTAGTTAGGCATGTGCCAAACTAGCATGTGTGTGTGTGTGTGTGTGTACACATATAGTACCAATATACACATGTAAAAGTGTGCCCCGAGTGCATTCAAATGTGGCTGCGTTACACATACAGTATTAACTATGTTTGTGTGTGTGTGTGTGTGTGTGTGTGTGTGTCTGTCTCCCCTTTACATCACTCTGTACTTCTCCTGTCTTTTCTTTTCCGAGATCCGCCGCACGCTCACGCACACACACGCGCACACACACACATGCACACACACACACACACATAAACACCCACACACACAGATATCTCCTGCGGCGCTTCGAACGGTCCAGGCGCACACACAACAGTGCCGTTCGCACGCAGATGCACACACAACAGTTCCGTACACACGCAGACACACACACACACACACACAAGAGTGCAGTAGGCACACACACACAACAGTCCCGTACACACACACACACACACACACACACAAGAGTGCAGTACACAAACACACAAAACAGGCCCGTACTTATGCAGACACACACAAAACAGTGCATTACGCACGCAGACACACGCGCCTTTCTGTCCGCATTTCCTCCTGTGCATCTGCGTGCGTACGGCACTGTTGTGTGTGCGCCTGGAGCGTTCCGCTCCCCTTTACGTGTGTGTGTTTGTGCGTGACACACACATGCACACACACACGCATGCGCGCGCACACCAAAGCCGCGTGCATGAGGCCGCTTCGGTAAAAACTTTGGAATATATATATTACTTCGCCTTTCATGCGCATGGCTGTCTCCCCATTGAACCACTCTGTTCTTCTTTTCCGACATCCGGCGCACGCTCACGCACACACACATACACAAACACACAAAAGAACAGCAACAAGCGAACACACACGCAGAAAGACACACACACAAACACACACACTCAGCTCCTGCGCTGCTTCGTAGCCACGTGCTATTGTTGAGAACTGCATGTGGGCGGGCTGCATGAAGCGTGTGTTATCGCGTTATGAATGTTCACGCGCGAATACCAATGCACCGCACGCAGGAGTTCTGTTGACAATGGAAACAGAAATCTTCCAACCGGACCGTATACGGACCGTATACGCACTGACCGTGTACGGACCGTATACGGACCTCTCTGTAGTGGAAACCTAGCGTAACTCCAACAGGTAATCGTAATCCAAAATAGCATGTTACTAGACAGGGCATTATTATATACATCAATATCGTGATCTGGAACATCTGATTTAATATCTAACAAAATGATCGGTCTGACTTTTGATTCTACCTTTTCTTACACCTAAATGTAACCATTAAAATAATGATAAAATGTACAGTGTCTCTTGTGGGTCTTTGCTCTCAATTGAAATTGTATTGTGTGCCGGTCCACCGGACCCTGGACCCTGGCATTTTCACATGGCAAGGGGTGTTCAGACAAGGTGTTTCAGGTATGTCAACAGCACATTAGACAACAAAATATCTTAGAGGCACACCACACTCTCTGGGTGTGGTGTGCTTTTGATCCTATTCATCAAGGTTTCAAGGTTAATACATCACTTGTATAAAATGTATGTATTGCTTTTCCGCATCAAAATTATGCAATCGTACAATTTATAACACTATCTCCAGAGCAAAAGTAGGACTCAACATCCACAAAGGCAAGACCAAGATCCTCAAGAGCTAACTTCGCAGTGTGATCAACAAACCGGGAGGCACAGATGCGGATATAAGATCACGAATCAATTAGAATCGAGCAATCGCGTGACTTGTGTTCGAGTCTGCTTCCAAACGCATCACATTGGTTGCGGAGGAACTCATTATACGTAGTCGGAGCGACCTCGAATGTCAACAGTCGCTCCCAGTTTGCATGTCAACCGGGGCGGCTGCCCGCACCTGCACGTCCCATTAAGCTACAAGTTGGAGCCTCTGAGATAATGCGCCCACCCCGTTGGTCCTTACGCGGTCACGTGGTTCTACATGCAGTGTTGTGAGGCATCTCGGACGCACCAACTCGGTGCGAAGGAAACTCAGAATTGAAATACTACCAGATGCTAGACACTCATTTGACAAATATTTTAGGTAACTTGAATGGAACCTGAATAGAAATGTAGCGAACATACCCTTGTCCCATCCGGAATGCATGAATGGTCTGTTTCTTCTCGTCCAACAGCAACCATGAAGACGGCGTATTTCCGTCTCGTTGGATTACGGTAAGGTTCCATTTGGGGAAATTAAAGAAATGTAACTTGCGTGATGCACGATGATGCTCCACAGCCTTTAACGCAGCAATTCCCAGGCATGTCGGCTTTCGGCAGTGCTTGCGCACCATGCGCGTGCAGGAATGTAAACAACTCCACGTGTATCCATGCAACTCCGCCTGAAACAAGGAGGTGCTACTCCTGAGAGTCACGATCTTGTTCCCAATAAAGCATGGGTAGCATTTATCCAACTGTGTAACTTGTGGACCTCGAAGGAACTGACTCTCAACACCAAAGTCAGATTCTTCAACTCTAACATCAAGGCAGTCCTCCTATATGTAGCAGAGACCTGGAGAACCACAGCCCCCACCACCAAAAAAGTGCAGGTCTTCATTAACAGCTGCCTACGGAAGATTCTCTACATCAGATGGCCAGACACTATCAGTAACACCAAACTCTGGCACGAGGCAAGAACAAACAAGCTGCCCATGGAAGTGGAAATTAAGAAACGCAGACAGCGTTGGATAGGCCACACCCTGCGAAAGCCTGCAAACACCATTGTTAGACGAGCCCTAACATGGAACCCGCAGGGCACGCGGAAAAGGGGCCGTCCCAGAAACGCCTGGCACAGAGGCCTGGAAACTGATGTGAAGAACACGAAGATCACCTGGACTCAATTGGAGAAAATGGGATAAGACAGAGATTTGTCGCTTGTTGACGGCCTATGCCTCAGAGGGGTTAGCAGGCATAAGTAAGTAAGTGTGAGTAAGTATCTCCAAAGAAAGGGGTGGTATCCACTATACCTTGGACTTGTTCGGTAGAGTGGGTATAAAAGCCTGACAGCCAGTGCATTAGATGACTGCATTCAGTCTGAACTGGTTGTACACTAAATACAGTGCAGTCAGTACATTGAGCGGACCAGCGACTTTCAGTAACCTTAATAATTAGTTTCTCTTTGAGCCAGACACCACATCCTGTAACGAAGACGCTGCTATGTTTTGAACAAAGGATTGACAAAAACGCATCATTAGACTCCTGTCAACCCCAAACTCCCCTCGGGCTAACTAAGCTTTTGAAATTTGAATAGCCTATAGGCGAAGCTTAATCCACTCAGCCACTGAGCTAATGTTGACAGAACAGCCGCACCTTGTCACACAAACACAAATGCACATGGAGACGTTTCAGCAGCATCAGGCAGTTGTCTATTTAAAAACAGTGTAAAGTATTCAGCACATGACACATTCTAGAATGCTGCCATGGAAAAACGTGCATCATCATGTTTGCCGGGAGAAAAGCTGAGATTTTTTAGACCTCAGGTTGTCATGGAAACGGCAGGGATAATGGCCAAGATCCCGTGTCTACATATATTAGGTCCATGACTGGGTTTTGAAGCACAGTAAATCTGCTATGGCACATGTGAGTGTGCATGACTTCCAGGCTGCACAGTGGTGCAGTGGTTAGCACTGCTGTTTCACGCAAAGGAGGTTCTGGCTTCGTATACCCATCCAGGTTCTTTTTGTGTTGATTTCTTCACGTGTCTGCGTGGGTGTTACTGGTTGTTACTGTGGCTTGAGAGGTTCAGGTGATCTTTCGTCCCCACCGTGATCAGACTTTTCATCAAACTTTGTGTGCCATAGATGCCTCTCTGGATATGCTGGACATTTGTGTTCTTTGTGACAAATATGTTGTGTTGTGCTTGTTGCTGTGTTGTATCGTTGGTGCTGCAGGGTTAAATTGTCTGTTGTTGAAATGAATGAAATTTCCCCATTGAGCATGAATGAATAGTCAATCAATCACTGGCTCAGAATCTGTAGTTGGCATCGCTTGCAGCTCACGGCCGTTGGGTCTGCACCATGCAGAGGCCCAATCGATGTCATTCACTCAGTCCAATCAGAGCCCCGTGAAGGCGGAGTTTGGTACGAGCCTCCTTTAGATTCTTTTTTTAAAGAATGCTCATTTTCACTTGTCACGTCTAATGTGCTGTGATTTGATAACTTGATTTGGATCTTCCCCTTTCTTGACTCTGCTTAATCCAGACCAGCAACTGTGAACCGCAAGCGATGTGTGGGCGATTTGTTGGTTCTGGCTAGCCAGGCTAGTGCTGACCTGAATAAAGAGACCCTCTGTGCTAAACATGCCAAGTCCAATGTGTATTTGGGAAACTCTGACACTTAGAGGCAGACAACGAGCTAAGGCTAAATCTACAATTCCTTGGGACACAAATATTGCCTCATGAAATCTCACCCATAAAATCGTCAAAATCGCAAAAACACACAAAAAAAATTTTTGCGGCGGTAAGGAGATGCAGAAACAAGAAGAGATTTAACAGAATTTTTTTTTATTTACAAAAAAGTTTAATTTTCTGGTTGAACATTTTTTCCTTAAAAGAGATATAAAATATATCAGATTTACTCAGGATTAGCTGGAAAGAGGGGTTGAAGAGGTGGGGAAGACATGTGGCAAAACTGTCAGTGAGCCAAAGCTAACTCACGAATCTCCGTGCCATTTTGGCGTGTGCTTTGTAGTGCGCTGTCTCAACAGATGGAGCTACTGCGGCACACAAGACATGCAATAAAAAAAATAACTAAACAAAAGCCAGGGGAATTGTCAAGGTTGATAGAGCTATAGCGTTGCAATTCCCAAGGCCAGCATTTTGAGAGCACTATGGCCAGCTTCTGGGGCAGCTGTTAGCGCTACCATACATTGCCCAGATCATGTCCAATATGGCGGGCTGGCAAAATCTGGCTACCGATTCCTGGTGGAGGCTGGAGCTCCATTCTGGTAGTGTTAAATCTCTCCAGTGTTGTACCCAAACTTGTTCAAAGAACGATAGTTCATGAATCCCTTAATATTTTGGGTGAACGTAACAAGACTTTCATTTTTCTTGATGAACGTATCATTGTGAACTCACTCTTTTTTGAGGTTATTCAATGGAGCTGTATTTTAGTTCAGAATTTGTTCATATCAGATTTCAAAAGCCTTCCGAGCGAAGACACAGCAGTAGAGCAAAAAACTAATCTAACTCAGTCCCTAATCTCAATCTGTCAATAATATTGACAAATTATATCTGAGAGCAACGTAAAAAAAAAAAAATGAAAAAAATCATTTTGGGGAACCACCTGATCATAGTTGAAAATGATGACCTCTGAACAATAACTGAACAAATTAATTTTACAAGGACTGAACTGATGGTTTGAACAAGTTCATTTTGAAAGTGAACTTGCCCAAGTCTGTCAATCTCCGTAGGCTAGTCAATGATTCTAACAGGCTTTGTCATTGTCCTCTGTCCCATACGTTGAGACACGCAAGCCTCCTTTCCATTTCTATGAGACTAGTCAGTAAGACGCATTCTGTATTTGTGAGATGATTTGGAAGGCGGTTTGTTGGATGTCTCATTCACATGATCCGTAGTTATTATTATTATCACTCTTGGCATTGTAATCAGATGCATCCAGAGTGTGCCTATCCGAGCGCAGGCTCCAGGCTGCCCCGCCTGGCTTGCATACACATCGTCAGTTGCACCAAGCACGCACCCACATTCATATATTGCATGAAAAGTGATGGTATTCAAAAATGGCACTTAGAATGGCAGAACTGTGTGTTACAAGTTAGCAGGACTCCAACGACCCGAGCACATCGTCCGCGGATCGCCCAGCAGCGCCGTCAGAAGACGCCTGGCGCTCCCAGCTGCAGCTCGTCAACACTCGACAGTCTGCCTCCTTTTAAGACAACGTCCGACCCCAGATGGACGCGGCCCCAAAATCTTGGTCCAGGTGAGCTAGCCTGACTAAGCATGTCACACTACGATTCAATACCTCAATAAAGTTTCCATGGATTACTGTTCCTGCTCTGGAGTTTGACTCATTCTGGGTGGTGTATGTCTCCAGGACTCCCCACTGGGAACCTGATTCCGCCCTGGTGGACCCTAAGTCAGCGGATATCGAGATGAGTATGTCGTCTGAGGACGAGTCCATGGACTCAATTTAGATGGTTGTTGTTTCCTGTGTTTCCACTGCTCCTAAAGGGCAAAAACTACTTCATATTAAAATCAATAATATTTTCTTTGATATCAATAAAGGTGCTGCCCCCTAGTTAGCATAGTCTCTTGTAATGTCAACTTTACTTTGCTTTTAGTTTCTCTCAGGCTGCCGTGTGAACGGTCGTGCTCCCGGGCGGCTCTAGGGGGCGACAGACTTTAAATAAAGTTACTGCACTAAGCGCACACATTTCCATAAAACCTCTGCCACATATCAGAACAGGTGTGTGTTTGTTGAAGAGGGGGCGGACCTGTGTTGCTGGAGTTTCCATTTGAAGGTTGTTCCTTGGATTGAAGAGTAGTTATTATAACCACCGGTTACTGGGCATTCAGCAGGGTGATATTACAGGGTATCTTTAGATTTCTACTTGGATCTACAGCGATGGAGGAAGGGTGAGTCGTACAGTCGTACTCATCTCTGAGTCATTATCGACGCTGACAGATTGCCATTATTACCTCTGCCAAGGACGGATTTTCATGACATTTTCACCAAAGATGGGTTGTGGCCCAAGAAAAATGTAAAGATGATCCAGATCCAGGATTTTTTTTGAGATTCTTTCCAGGAATTCACAAAACACATTCAGTCTGATTTTCACACCAGTGGAAATGTTCTTGTCCTGCCAAATCATCCTTAGCTAGAGCCGCTGATGTTGAAAAATAATTATTAAAAATAATAATACTACAGTAGTACTACTACTACTTCAAGGCACACTGCCAGGTTGAAGGAAGACAGAGAAAGTGGAAAGCCAGACTATGGGATTGACGTCAGGGTCCATGGCGTCTGATATGGTAGAAGCAGATCAGTTAAGTATGAAGGACCGAGTTTGTCAATGTATTTGAAGACTAATAGAATCAATCCTGAAACGAAAGGAGAGCCAGTATATATTAATACTAAAAAGGGGCTGGGCTAAAGTCTCATGGGTTGCTCTTCCCGCCTGGGGATGGAGAGTTGTTCGGATGTCGTCATGTTAGGTGATGGGCGATGAAAGGGGTTGGGTTAGAAGAAGTCTGTGCCCCTCCTTTTCTGTGCCAAACTTGCTGAATTGTGCTGAAGTATGCTGAATAAAAGGACCCCAGATGATATACACCCCGTCTGGTTATTGGAGAACAGGTAAGATGATCTTTGATGTTTGGGAAATTATCCAATGTGATTTTACTTAAGGGCACAACCAGCTAAAGGCAAGGAACCAACACTACAATGTCCTTTGCTCTGTACTGGTGAAAATATAGTCTGTGTTCCAATTTGCATACTTGGGCGAATGGCACCTTCACCGTACCCACGGTGTGAACAGAGACCGAAGTAATCGTCTGTCTTTTTTCGACTCACATGAAGTCCGCAGTGGTGGTGGTGACCGCCTTGGAATGACACCATCGTGTTTCCCGTCTTCTGACATTCGCGGCAACTCTGATTTTTTTTTTTTACCGCGCAATCGTCCGCCCCTTTGGTGTGCCTACCCATCTTTTAAAAGTAGTTCCTTCTGAATCACTTGAGTGAAGCCGCGATAAGCTGATCTCACACCAGCTGGTCTGTCAGCTGTTCATATCTGCATGCACTTGCTAGAACCTTGAGGACGGTGACGAAATCCCGAACGGATTCTCCCACTTGTTGTGTGCGGTTATGAAACGCCAACCTATCGGAGAAGAACACTTTGGGTCGTGGTAAAGTGTCTGTCGAGGTTCCGGATGATTTCGTGGTAGGTCGCCTCAGTCCCTCCTATGGCCCTGAGAATGCAGACTCCTTTGATGCCTTGCAGGTGGTGTAAGGTTGCTCTCTTTCGTCGAGCGGAAGCAGGAGAAAGGCGTCCGGGGTTGGCAGTGCTGGTGCAGTCAGCGATGCTGTAGTCGTGGGTAACGGATCAGTCGATGCCAATGTTATATCCACCAAAGAACACATACCACTCACTTTGACTGTCAGAGGACCACTAAGATCTTTAATGACACATGGTTCACAGATGGCATGACCAGTTGTGACATTACAATCATACATTCCATGTACCGAACACGTCACTGTGGGAATGCACTCACACATGAAAGGCAAACACACACTCACACTAAGACATGTAAACTTACACAATGTTACACAAACTCATCAAATATCCAAACACGACACACTGTCCATATTTATACTGCCTACATTTATTCTACCAATGTGCACACTTGTCCCAAACAACGTGCAGCACCACAGGAAATCACTTCTGCCAACGGCTATCAGACTAAGGGATCAGCTGGTATTGTGGCATTTTGCAGCTCGCTAGAATCAAAACATGGCACGAATTTTACTTTTTGGAACTGGATCCCGCACCCACCTCCACGAGTAATTGCATAAGGTATGAACAAAAAATGATAAATGCATTAAAATGCATGAATAATCATAAAAAATTAAAGAATATATGAATGAATTAATGAATGAATGGAGCCAATTGGCGGTGCCAGGCGGACCCGTTGACAGACCAATCGGGCCGAGGAGGTGCACAGTCTGCTACACGTGACCCACACTCCGCTGGTTCGTTCGGCGTCTCTCGCTCGACTGCCGGCGACATCGACCGCGGCTGATGATGACCATTCCTGGGGAAACGAGCGGAACGCCCGGCGCGCTCTGAGCGGCGGCGGCGGCGGCGGCGGGAGAACCCCTCCCTAGTCTCCGCGTGCTGCGCGGCGGGAACAGGTATACGAAGCACCGCTACCAACGACACGTCGTCCACCTGTCTACCCTGGATGCCGCTGTGCCACTCCCGCCGGGCTGGCGCTGCTTGAAACGGTCTGCTTTTCTTTTTTCTGTCCGTATATTTATTTTTACATTTTTATTATTATTATTTCATCGCAGGTAAGGATGCTTCCACCGCCTGTTGCTCCGTCACCCTCACTGCCGGCGGTTCTGTTCGGTGGGTCGTGTTTAGAACGTGTCGACGTGAATCGCGTGTCTGTATTAAATGCATTTTATTATCTGTCTTTTTTTCCTGTCATTTCCCGTGTATTCCATTGTTTCCCAGACATCACACCATAGCGTCGACGTTCATTGCATTTCTCTGGCATTATTATAGTTGCGCTAAATTATCATTATTATTTGTATAATGAGGTTTTCCCCTAATCTTGAAATGTCTAACGTTGTCGGGTCAAATATATTTATTTGGCATATATCTTTGTCGTATTTTGTAAATGTTGGTGCTGTGCTGATGTGTAGCGAGGCGCCGAGGGTGCGCCCCAATGGGCTAAAAGCTCTGAGTGGCTGTGGAAATAAATTCTAAGCGATCCAATCTAGAGTCGGGTGGTTGATTTTAGAACCGATTTATCGCAATTTCTCGACTACAAAAGATACAAACAAATTCTCTACTGCTGGCCTCGATTATTCGTTCTACAACACTTTTGAAATGCTGAACTGCTGCCTCTGTGTTTTGTTTTTAAGCACATGAGTCAAACATATATGAATATCAGAAGGCAGCTTCCTCTTCTAGAAATGCATTTAATTGACTGCCAAGTGCATTTTGATATTCTATCACGTGAGGGGAAGCGATTTGACGGCACTGTGTGTGCTGTGATCTAAGCCAAAACAACAAGTCTATGTTTGGGGCTGGCTTATAGCAGTGCTCTTAACGTGCTCTTAAAGTGCTAACAGAGACAGCCCGTCTGTACTCTGTACTAGGGTTGGGTGGCAATAGACTAGATGTAATCAGATTACAAAAAATAACCAGTATTCTGTCACGACTATAGTTTAATATATGTAATATTTAGAGATAATCCAAAGAATAGGGGATTCAATCAAACCGAGGCCTAAGTAGGAACGTTACGTTAATATGACCTTTAAAGAGCACATTTGACAACAAAGTGGTACGACAAGTCACGGAATTCGTAAACCTCTGCCACAAACTATCAGCATCAAATGATGGCTTCACAACCATAAAACATAAAATAGCACTAGGCCTCACGTCACAACTAATTCTGCTCCACATCAAAGCCAAAATCTACAATACATACATCCTGCTATACAGTCTTGAATGCGCAAACTAAACCAGAAGGTTGAGTAATATAATCGAAACATTCCAAAACCAGATCATGTGATGGATGACAGGACACCATCCAAGACATTGAAAAGACATCGAAATAAAATAAACTCCACAGACTAACCTCACTCAAACCAACAAGGATAATAATCAAAGGCAGAACCCTAAAAAGGTCTGACAAAACTCTGCCTTGGGGGACTAGTGGTCAGCATGAGAAGCAGAGGCAGACAACCCAAAAGACGGTGAGACAGCATCTGTGAATGGTCAGGACTTGACCTACCAACTAGGGCTGCAACTGACGATTATTTCAATAGTCGATTAGTTGCGATTAATCGACTAATCGGTTACATATTTCTTCTTCAAAAAAATCCCCAAAATGTTCACAGTGACACAGAAATGGATCTTGCCAACTTGAAATGTAGTCAATTTTGGTTCACGATTGCCAACAAATGTATAACAATTTAGTTACAATTTAGCACAAACTCATGACAACAAATCTTCACACTAATATTTTGTTATTTTTCTTCATATTTATATAACAATAGTGTTGAATAATTATTAATCATATTTTGGATTTTCAGAAATTATTAAGTAATATCAAATTTGTGTAGACCAATAGGTGGTGGGGTCAGCAAAAAAAAAAACAGCTGACTATATCAATAATTAAACTCCTTGGCGATTATCGATTATTGCATTAGTTGTCGATTAATTTCATAATCGATTAGTCATCGATTAATCGACTAATAGTTTCAGCCCTACTACCAACCCTCAACACAATGAGACTGGACCTTGTGGCACTGCTCGTAGATGTGAACTAGGTCACAGCCACCATAATGTGCTGGCACCATACTTGTGCTGGATGCGGGTGTCTTACGGACTGCACCACAGAAGCAGTACTGTAAGTGATTATTTTTAAACAGTAACGCTTCTTGCTGGTCAGGTCCATACAAGGAGCAGGCAGACATGTGTCAATGTGTGTGCATGTGTGTGTGTATAGCAGTTGTGTAACTGCAGGGCTTGCTGCGTACGCACTTAAAACAACATGTATGCAGTCGGTGCAGACAGCTGAAGGGATATCCTCTAAACGTGATAGAAGCTTCAATAAACCCCAGAAATATTGTAGAGTCATGCTTTCTGTAGGAATTATGACGTCACAGGGGCCTTGCACATTACAAGCCAGACAACAAATTCGGCCTTCTTGAATTCTACCAAATCCAGGCAAATCCACATAAAACCATTACATATCCTATGCTCTGCGTTACTGGGATATAACATGGAGTACAACAGAAGAAACGGTCTTGTTGCCGGTGTTGCCGTCCTTTGTTCTGTGCGGCAAAAGGCTTTGTTTTCCAATTTCACTTCTTGCTAACCGTCAGTTGAGATTTTGTGTTGGTCAGTGTAGGTCCCGAATTTACAGCGTTATATTTGTGATTATATAAAAAAATCATAATCATGATTACTAGGATCATAATTGATATCACAATTATTAATCCTGATTAAGAAACAATTTCATTGCACTTTAAAAAAAGAAACAATTTTCAGTGTAGAATGTAATTTCAATTCACAAAATTAAAACAAAGTATGGAATAGACAAAATAAACCAAAAATACTATTACAGCAATAGTAATTATTATTATAGCATAAATGCAATATTCACAAGTGAACTAGTATTCAAACAACAGCCCGTAGGGGGCAGTGCTTGTTGGATCCAGTATTAATAGTATTAATAATGTATGGAGTTATGCAAATTCATAATATTCTACTCAGCAAGTACGCTGAAGGTATTATGTGTATAACGAAGGTGAAGCACTATGTCGGGGATACTCAACTGGCGGTCCGCGGTCCGCCAATCAATTTTTTTTCTATTTCCACTATTTGTGTGTTGTTGTTTCAGATGTTGCTTGTTACAAACAAGAAAGCACCATTGTTGCATAGAATTGAAGCTCTTATAATTGGGAAGTAGTACTGTTAAACTGTTAAACAACAAAACAAGAAGATACTGCTATCACGTTTTGGGGGATAGCCTTTTAGCAGTCGGCGCCGACGGCACACCTCTAGTTAACCACAGACATTCCTGGTGTTAGAGACAGTGGCTGTATCTGAAATTGCTCCCTGTACCCCATTTTGTAGGGGTGTATAAATTCCCCATATACCCTATATAGTGCACTGAAAGTATCCCGCAATGCACCACAAAAATTAGTGGCATCGGATGTACCATAGACGAAGCAATATAACCCATAATGCATTGCGAGACGTATTAAAAACGACGCGCTCTCTAACCGCTCGGCCACCGCACG
The DNA here is from genome assembly GCA_900302395.1 of Bregmaceros cantori. Lineage (NCBI taxonomy): Eukaryota > Metazoa > Chordata > Actinopteri > Gadiformes > Bregmacerotidae > Bregmaceros > Bregmaceros cantori. The sequence continues at coordinate 12,580 of OMKY01223918.1, forward strand.
CCCCCGGCAAATTGTTTTAAATGTAAGTACATTTGACTTTTTATGATGGTTGTTGACTTTCACAAATATGTTTTTTACAATTATATTTGATAAAAACGCCGCCAACTATAGTGTCCGAAATCTCAGCCCCGAGTAGGGGATAGGGAACGATTTCGGACAGAGCCATTCTCTTCTTCTGTTGTAGCTGTCACACGCCTACTCCAGCAGCAAGATGAGCACAAAGTGGGGAAGTCTTCAATCTGCGTCTCGTGTCAGCGTTGCACCACCTCGACCGCCGCGAACAACACGTTCCTCTGACACTGTACATACATGCCGCTAGCCTGCCGTCTGCTCCACTATTCTTTCTCCACTAGTCATTTCATCGGTGCAAGTGCCATTTTCTCATTTTATTGACCGGATTAGTGTGAAAGTGGGATGAGAGAGCGGGGGCAAGCGGACGTGCAGCATATGACCGTGAGGGGATACAAACATACATCATAGAGTCCTAGGTAGACAAACATACATCATTGAGTACTAGGTAGACAAACATACATCATAGAGTACTAGGTAGACAAACATACATCATAGAGTACTAGGTAGACAAACATACATCATAGAGTACTAGGTAGACAAACATACATCATAGAGTACTAGGTAGACAAACATACATCATAGAGTACTAGGTAGACAAACATACATCATAGAGTACTAGGTAGACAAACATACATCATAGAGTACTAGGTAGACAAACATACATCATAGAGTACTAGGTAGACAAACATACATCATAGAGTACTAGGTAGACACACATACATCATAGAGTACTAGGTAGATAAACATACATCATAGAGTACTAGGTAGACAAGCATACATCACAGAGTACTAGGTAGATAAACATACATAATAGAGTACTAGGTAGACACACATACATCATAGAGTACTAGGTAGACACACATACATTATAGAGTACTAGGTAGACACACATACATCCTAGAGTACTAGGTAGAAAAACATACATCATGTGATTCTGAGATGGGCTGATCGTTGCGTCCAGCGCGTTTTTCAATGAGGTGTTCCACAGGCTCCTCGGCATTGGGTATAGAGAACGCATCACCAATGAAGAAGAACTGGACGCCAGAATGAGACAAGCCATCGGACCAGAAGATCTACTAACCACAGTCAAAGAAACGAAAGTCCCAAAGACTCTCAAAAGCAATTTCAAGGCACAGTGCCAGGTGGAAGGAGGAGAGGAAGACAGAGACAGCGATGGAAATCCAAGAGTGAACAATTTGCAGGATGAGTGACACCATGCGGAGTGACAGAGGACAGAGAGAGTTGGAGAGAGCTGGTTGCAAAGTCTTCAGTGGCGCCCCAACGGTCAGCCGGAATAGAGATGATGATGATGATGATATGCAACAATGTTTTTGTTTTTTTTAAGTTATTTTTTCCGGCGTCAGCACCGTTTTTTCCATCTTCATTGGATAGGATTAGTCGGAAACCGGGTTGAAGAGATCGGGGCTAGACATTGCAGACAAGTCGATGAGCGTAGTCGAACTCGCGACACTGCGGACGCTGCGGTAGACACAGCGCCACTAACATGAATGGGGTCGCGCTAGGTGCGGTATCCAAAACCACTCGGCCAACGCGGACCCGCAAATGCCACAATGTTTTTAATGCGAGGAATGTGGAAGCTAATTAGCTGAATGGCCAGTAAATCTGTATGTTTACCGCTGTTAATACGGCTGTTCATTAACAGGCATTGTCCCAACATTGTAAACCTGATTGATGGGATGATACTGGGGACGAGTAGCGTTTTTAATTTGTTTTAAAATCTATGCTCGCGTGATCAGATTGGGAAGGAGCTCGGTTGTTACGTGCAGCCTGTGCGCGACCCACTTCTCTCTGTGATTAACTGATTGGAGGGGTACAGCGGCGCGGACACCGTCGCCGCACCGCAGTGTTGCTTAGCAACCCGTGTTATAAAACATTCTCATCACACCTTTGAGAGCGGCGGTTGTCTCCGACGGTGGTCTCCACAATGACAGACTCGCACGCGTTCACAACACTGGCGCCGAGCGAACGTTGGAGTGTGTGCGTGCGTAGAACACCGAGACACAGCACCGTGAATAATAATGACTAATACGCATAGTATGAGAAATATAATGAGAAATGATAAAAGTAATTATAGGCAGTGTCCGAAATCGCTCCCTATCCCCTACTCCCTACTCCCTATATAGTGTACTCTCGATTTTTGGACAAATTATTATAACATTATAAAATTCAACAATCATCTCAAAAAGTCAGAAGTACTTACCGTGGTCAGTCGCTATTTGCTGCCGCCGCGCCATGTTTTTCAAGTTGATGTCATTTTAAAAACATCTCGCAATGCATTATGGGTTATATTGCTTCGTCTAGGGTACATCCGATGGCCACTACTTTTTGCGGTGCATTGTGGGACACTTTCACTATATAGGGTACATGGAGAATTCGGACACCCCTACAAAATGGCGTACGTCCCATAAAGTGCACTATATGGGGGATAGGGAGCGATTTCGGACACAGTCAATGTTAGACACATTACCATAGTTTCCTTTTACCATGGTTTCACTGACATTCATTAGTTTAGGGAGGAGCCAGAGCCACTGGAGCTTTGGTGGCCCACATTAGGGCAATCCACCCGATTACATTATTGTACTTGAGTCCCATTTCACATTCTGTTGATTTATTCTGAAAAAGTCTTACTTTATTTTTTTGCCTCAAGGTCCAACGTCAATTTACTTTGGTGAAGCTGTTTTTTTTCCTTTTTTATTTCCAGCTCCCGCTGCGGCCATGTTGGTAGAAAGAGCGGCCGAGCTCATTAGCCGTGTCTTTAGAGCCTTCGCATAAAAGCTCCGTTGAACCGGCGTGTGCGTGGCGGGGGGGTTGGCACATCAAGGCAATTGCTGCTGCCATTTTGGAGATAGTGTGGAGAAATTTTGCAGGGCGACGGTTGCCCGGTTTACACAGAGTTCTATTTTCAATCTGATTAGATTTTGCCCGATCGAATGAGTCAAGCGCCGTTTTTCATTCTTTTTATTGAGAGACGGCAACAGGCTTAAATCGGAAGCTGGGATGAAGAGTCAGGGGGAAAAGCATTGCAGAAAACCTGGAGGGGTTGTGCGAACCCACGGAACTGCTTGACCTGTGGTCTGGGGGACGCGCTCTCTACCCGCTCGGCTAACGCGTGTACTTAATTTCTTTAGAGTGGATTGCCATTATGTGGGCCACTGTCTAACGTGGGACATTGAGTCTGGCTCCTCACTAAACTAATGAATGTCAGTGAAACTAGGGTAAAAGCAAACTACGTTAACATGTCTAGCATTAACTTTAACTGTTCAACACTACATTTCACTGTACAACATTAGGGAACTGACTGTCCCACATTAGGAAGATGCAAAAAATGGGCAACTTTAGGGCGATCCACCCTACATGGACACTGAGATCCAGGTTCACTCGGCGTACATGATTCCAGTCCGGCCCTAGTTGTAATAATGCTTAAAACTGGCTCAGTCCTACTTCAGTGCGTTCAGAAGCGACGCTTGCTGAGACTGAGATGGGATGTACGGCTGTTGTGGAAATGACAAATGACTTGTGACTGGAAGACTGACAGAGATAGGGCAAGGCTGATGGCTGAAAAGGAGAGAGAGAGAGAGAGAGAGAGATTTTGAGGGAGAGAGGGATGGAGAGAGAGATATTTTGATGGATATAGGGATGGAGAGAGAGAGAGATATTTTGAGGGAGAGAGGGATGGAGAGAGAGAGAGAGATTTTGAGGGAGAGAGGGATGGAGAGAGAAAGAGAGAGATTTTGAGGGAGAGAGGGATGGAGAGAGAGAGAGAGAGATATTTTGAGGGAGAGAGGGATGGAGAGAGAGAGAGAGATTTTGAGGGAGAGAGGGATGGAGAGAGAAAGAGAGAGATTTTGAGGGAGAGAGGGATGGAGAGAGAGTGAGAGAGAGAGAGACCGAGCGATAGAAGCTGGTAGAGAGAGAAAAACGGGACATAGAGAGGGAGAGAGATAAAGAGATAAAGAGGGACAGATAGAGAAACGGAGAGAAGAAAAAAAATCTCCTGATGCAATCAGATGGCAGCCGTACGCAACCCCATGGAGTGCATCTATACACACAGACACACACACAGACACACACAGAGACACAGACACAGACACAGACACACAGAGAGACACACACAGACAGACAGACAGGCACACACAGACACAAACAAAGACACACACACACAGAAAGCCAGGCACACTGGCTAGCGAACAACGGCTTGTTCAATGGAGAAGAACACTGTTTCCAATGGACAGTTCGTTTTTCAAGTTTTACACCTCCAATTTCCACACGTTATCCTGAAAGTGCTGAATTTATTTGTTTTAAAGTTATTTTTTCCGGCGTCAGCGCCGTTTTTCCATCTTTATTGGAGAGGATTAGTCGGAAACTGGGTTGAAGAGATCGGGAGTAGACATTGCAGACAAGTCGACGAGCGTAGGCGAACTCTCGACACTGCGGACGCTGCGGTAGACGCAGCACCACTATCATGAATGGGGTCGCGTTAGGTGCGGTGTCCATAACCACTCGGCCAACACCGACCCCTAAAGTGCTGAATTTAACAAGCGCACAGCTCATCAAGATCACAACTGTAAAATCCACAATTCCTAGATCTCTCTCTCTCCTTCCCCGTCTCCCTCTCGCTCTCTCTTTCTCTTTGTTAAAACATAAAGATCACTCGTATTATTCAATGTTTTTATTCCCTGAAGGAGATAATATTGTCATGCTAGCTAGCATACCAACATGAACTAGCCTGGGGAGCCAGAAACAACGAATAGACGACGCATCGCTCACGATTAGAGCGATCATTGGGTCTGGTCAAACCAGGGTCAAAAATATGTAAAAAAAGTGTCACTCAAATCATGTTATCCAGTCACAGCACAGTAGGTGGGTCAAGCGGCGTGCAGGTAACCAAACTCCACCCACGTCTCGATTTGAATAATTTGATTGGTCAGCCTGTAGATGGGCGACGTCTGCCTGATTGGCCCAGACCCAATGTACCGTCTAGCGCTGTGCGATGCGTGGACGACTTGTTCGTTCCGGCTCGCCAGGCTAAACATCAACAAAAAAAAAACGTCACACAATGTGCTCTTCAAAAATCAATTGGTCAAAATCCAACTGAATGCGTTTTGGTGAACAGATAAGATAGACAAGAATATTTAATCCCTAAATCATATTAATAATGAGCTGATATAGTTTACTTGACTTCTGCTCAGCCCGCGTGATGCTTAGTAAGTCTAAGTAGACGATGCCGTGGGTCTGGACCAACCAGGCACACAAATCAGATTGTCACCCAAATTCGGGCGGTCCAACCCCATTACGTTTTGAATCGAGATGTGGGCCTCTAAGCCACTTGTCACGGCTACTGCGCTGTGATTTGATAACTTTATTTGATTGAAATATTTTTGGAGATGGCTTAATCCAGATCAAATCGTTCTAGTCACGTGCGATGCATGGACAATTCATTCGTTCTGGCTTGCCAAGCTACACTAGGCTATATCCAGAGATGGCAAAAGTACCGGGATTACTTACTTGAGTAAAATACATTTGTCTGAAAACAACTCTAGTATGACTACAAAGTACTGCTCCAAATATCTACTCAAGTAAAGTAAAAAGTACATGCTCTAAAATGTACTCAAAAGTATTTTTGAAATTATAAAGTACAAAAGCAAAATTTCCCTTAACACTTTAGAGGCGATATATTTTTTGAGGGGCACACCCAGCGACTAAATAAAAACAACGTATTAACTTATTAACTGCTACTGTACTCAGTGCATTACCGAGTACCGCCCCCTACTGACTCATTCACACTATACAGGTAGTCCTACCATGTTGTTGCAGAAAAAAAACTAAAAAAGTAACAAGCCTGTTTTGGTAAAAGTAAGGAGTAGAATTACTGATATTTTTGTTAAAAATCTACTGAGTAGAAGTAAAAAGTACTCAGAGAAAAAAAGTACTCCTAAAAGTACAGATACTTGAAAATTATTTTTGTTTTAGTTATTTTTGGGGCGAGAGAGATAGCGACAGGATTAATCGGAAACCGGGATGAAGAGTTTGGGGGGAGACATTGCAGAAATGCCGGACACCGCGCGCCCGCTATACTTGAAAGTTCTACTCTTCTTAAGTACAGTACTTAAGTATTTGTACTTTGTTACTTGCCATCTCTGGCTATATCTATACAAACCCTCTGCCGTGACGTAGCCGGATGTAAAGACGCGGGTGTGTATGACACACCCAGACAGAGGGCAATGAATGATTGATGTGGCCGAGTATCAGGACTCCATCAATAAATGATCCACTCGCACAAATCCAGACCCACTCCAGACACTTACAGAGGGAGGGAGGAAGTGGAGAGACGTCCCACACACGCTACAGGAATGCGTGTGTGTGTGTGTGCATTAGAGGTACGCGGATCCGGATGAAATATTTTTTCATCCACAAATGCTCCATTTCTACGTAACGTACATACGCAGTAAATTTTGCAGTGTTAAATCAACACTTAAAGAGTTAAATTTAACACTGTTTCCGAATGTATTTGGTCCTTATCAGATTAGGTGTTAAATTAACTCTTTCCATTGTGTTAAACTGCTCTTGAAATTAACTTGAAATTGAGTAAAAAATGGCTAACACTGGCTAACACTGTACAGCACCGCCGGCACGTCCGTGAAGGGACGGGCGTCTGTATCTGAGCGGACGTAGGCCGCGAGGGCCTGCGACGCGCTGAGTCGGCAGCGCCGCTGCGACCCAAACCCCTGGGGTCCGAGCCGGACCTCGGTCCACGCCAAGGGTCGGGTGCCGCATGAGTCATGATGCAATGAAAATGGCGGCCTCTAAAGTTTGAGAGAAGATGTGGTGGGTGGGCTTTGGGCGGGGCTTTGTAGAGTCTAATTGACACAGCACCTTGTAACTCTGCAAATTAACACCAAAACTAGAAAATATTCAACTCCCTCCATTGCTGTAATAACTCTGAAAGAGTCAATGCACTTTGACACTGCATATTTAACACTGCAAAATTTACTGTGCAACTTTCAACGTTGTCTTTAACATACGGAATTTGTTTAGTGCGAATATATAGATATAGGCGCGTAGTTCCGGTAAAAATTCTAGACTGACTATATGACTTCCGGCACACACGCCCCTTGCGTTGAAAAATGATGGTGCTAACTTGCGCTGTGCTAGCCTATTCCACACTCAAATGTTCTAGTGCGGATCTATGCCCCATAAACGCATGATTCAATAATCTGCGCAACCCATTCCATTTACTCATTTTTGTCAGATGAACCATCCCACTGGTCCAGAAGAACATGTGACCACATCGGTAAGTAACTTAGTTTGAAAACGTTTGACGAATTCAGCCACTTCAATCCATGACGATGACTTTACACGGGGCAGCTATACAAACAAAGGAAGTGCGTTTCAGACGGCGGGAACAAAATGTCAGCGTCCTGATTTGGGCACATAGCCTCGTCTATAGCTTCTGGCAAGGGACACACTGGCACGGAGATTGTCGGAGCCGGGATTCGAACCACTGAACCTTCCAGTCATCAACTCTCTGGTTGTTGTCCGGAATAGTTTCTCTCCTAACTTAGCCTCCCCATCGCCCCCAGAGATGGGCAGTAACGCATTACATACATTGCCATTACAATTTTTTTGTGTACTTTTTTACTTTTGGAGTAAATTTTTTTCTACTTTTACTCAAGTAATTTTGAGGTGAATAAAACTACTTTTTACTGAGATGTCAGCAATTCACTACTCGTTACATTAAATTGGCCTTTAGCGACACCCGTTGGGAACTGTTGGCACATATGTTGACGTCATATCTCTCTAACTCCCTCCCGGGTGCGCTCGCTCTCTCTTCGTCTCTCTCTCTCGGGCGCTCTCTCTCTCTTGGTCTCTCTCTTTCTCGGGTGCTCTCGCTCTCTCTCCCTCTTGGTCTCTCTTTCTCTGGCTTTCTCTCTCTCACTCACGCGCTCTCGCTCTCTCTACCTCCTACTTCATTTCATTTTTTTTTTACTGAAAGTTACTCAGTATTTTATTTTGGATGACTACTTTTTACTTGAGTAATATTTTGCTGAGGTAACAATACTTTTACTTAAGTAATTTGTATGGCTACTCTGCCCATATCTCCCATATCTGTTTCTCTATTTAAATGAATTTCATCGTGATTAAATAGCCTCCAAAGGAACTGTGTTTCAATTTTTTTTCATATCAAAGACGACCGTGTGAGTCACAGCGATGGAGGCGAGAGAGAGAGACAGAGAAAGGCAGTAAAAATGGAACATTGCTTCGAGTTATTTCTCCTTTTGTGTGATAGGTAAATGAATGGCTGAATGGGGTGTATTAGAATTGTTGCTGTAAAACTGACTATAGACAGAGGCAGGGGGGGGACAAAGGAAGCTGAGAGAGGGCAAGAGAGAGAAAGAGAGAGAGAGAGAGAGAGAGAGAGAGAGTGCGTGAGAACTAGAGGGGAGGAGAGAGAGATAAAGGGAGAGCAAGAGAAGGGGAGAGAGAGAGAGAGAAAGGGAGAGTGGGGGAGAGGGAGAG
>OMKY01223919.1:0-17555 GCA_900302395.1 Bregmaceros cantori
CTCAGCCTCCTAATAGGTGCACATTAGCATCCTTCCTGCCTGTCCATTAGCACAGCCCAGGCATTAAAAATGCTGATTCAGGAAGCGCCTCGCCGGGAGACAGTGAAATGGTGCTACGGTACAGCTTGGTTACACCTCGTCAAGTCGTTTGTGACCTGCTCAGCAGGTGGTGCTGAGAAACTAAACGCTTAAACGCTGACGTCTGAAGGTCCAGCAAATACTCTCCGCAAATGATATCTGAACACTCATTGTTACTAAGGTAAATACAACAACCTCTAGTTTGTAGTACAAGGTGTGATTAGAATCTCTCTCATGGGGGCCGAGAACACGGGGGGTAGAGAACACGTCCCCCAGACCTTAGGCCGAGCAGTGGCATGGGTTCTCATCTCCTCTCTGGCTTTTTCTGCAATGTCCCCCCCCACCCCACCTGCGGACTCTTCATCCCAGTTTCTGATTTAATCCTGTCACTATCTCTCAAATAAAGAATGAAAAACGACGCTGGCAAAAAAGTGAAAATATTTGGAATAGCATAGACTTCTTTTTATAGAATTTGTCGCAGTAAATGCTGCAACTCCAAACAATATAGCATAATAAATAATAATATACTTCTCCAGCTGCTGCCTTGGTGTGTGATCACTGTCATCACACACCAAGGCAGCAGCTGCCAAGAAGGGATTTCACCAAGGTTTTAATGGCACTTGGTGAAATTGTTCTGGCGACACCAGGCTAAGCCACACCCACTCATGCCCAGACCCACTAGAAGCACATTCCCACAGCTTCTCGCGGTGCAGCGTTTCCATTAGTGTTATTAATTGCCGCACTTCTCTTCTCACACAACAGTTAAATGTTTCCATGCCTGTGTGGCACTGTGGTCTGACATGTTTAGGGTCTGTGGAGGGAGCGGGGATGGGAACGCTACATGGATGTTTACTAAAAATGTGCTTTACTCTGCTGATCACTCATCTACTATCCATTAACCGATTCACGGCTTTATTTGTTTTTAAACTTGTCGTTGCCATTTTCACAGTCCATACTTGGAAGATCCAATTCAAGAGTGATATATTTTTTACATATTATTTCATACCGGAACCGGTTCAAGGAACTAAAACAGATACCGAAAACCAACAGATTTTTACAAGGAGCGGAAAAAGATTTATTCAATTTCAACTGTTCCGGAACAAAAACGGAATATTATGAAATCCACAAATTGGTTAACCACTTTTTTTCCATTCTGTATATATTTTAAGTTTTTAAAATATCCTAGACGAGGAAGCAAATGTAATGGAGTTTTAAACCAGGTTTTCATGTTAACAGTTCCACTAAAGTTTCAATGTCCTCCAAAATATATTTTGTATGAACTATATCTAAACCAGGGCTTTGAACAGAAACAGAATTATAACGTTTCCGATTACGTGTTCCCATAATACATTAACGGCCTGAACTGGTTAGAACAAGAAAATATTGTTCCTGGAACGGTTAATTTTGTCCCTGTGAGCTGTTTAATGCTATGTAATATATGTTGCGACGAACCCACAGTGACTCGCTACAGAGGCCCGCTGGTAGTACTCTACAGCCAAGGTCTTGTTGCGTGTCGGGGCGAACCCACAACAACACACTGCAGAGAGTCCCGCAACGATTCGTACTTAATTGCTGCATCGTAGATTTTATAAATACTCCTGTTTTATTTTTGAAGTTATCCCAAAGTGCACTCCTTTGAGGAACAAAATAAAACCGGTATTAACAGGTTACCATTATTTTTACTTAAGTGTTCCTGTTCCGGAACATGAAAAATAATAACGTTTCCGGTTTCGTTTCTGTTCCCTGGAAAATACTAAAAGTTCCCGATTTTCGTTTTCACGTCTTGTACCAGTTCAAAGCCCTGATCTAATCATTGGACAATTTAAGAAACTTTAAGAACGAACAAAATTTGTGTGTTCCGAACCGGTTCAGGACCGATATTTTGGTGGTGGAACGGTTCAGAGAATGAAAACGTTAAACATAGGCCTGCCTGAGCCGTTCGGAACGGAAAGTTTTAAAAATAATTTTGTTTTCAAGCCCTGCAGTACACTCCGATAACCTTTAGGCCATATCACCGATCTTTAGCACCAAGCCTTTGCGTTCCAAAAGCCTAGCTCATCATCCATTGAATCATACCAAAACAAGCAAGGACGGTCTGGCCAAAGCCAGCACACTCTGCATCTGGAAACAAGAGCAGTCCATTGTTTCACCTACACGTCTGTCTTCCTTTGTGTACGTCAGCCACGAGGTTGCCACAGCAACCAGCATGTCTGTGGTTGACGCGGTAATTGAAACAAGGTGGACGCACGCATGGCTAACGTTCAAGTGTGAACCTTGCCGGTTGACAGAGCCATACATCCTAACCCGTTAGCGTCGTGCGGGGGTGCGGCGGCCGACATCCTCCCAGATTTTAATACGTTTCTATCTAGTGCTTGTTTTCATTACCTCGGACGAGGAGGTTAATATTTTGATTGTGTCCACTGTTAATCTCTTCTGTGAGAATAATTTATAATAGAGAGGTCCCAATTAGCTGTTCTGCTTCCAAGTCAGTCTTTGATTATGAACATCAGATTCAGAGTCCTGAAATTCCCGGCACTACAAAACTATACAGCGAGAGGCACAAGCTGCACGACCGTCACTTTTTTCTTTAAGTTATTTTCTTGGCGCACGCCGCACGCGCCGCTTTTCATTCTTTATTGAGCGAGATAGTGACAGGATTAAATCGGAAACTGGGATGAAGTGTCAGGGGAGACATTGCAGAAAAGCAACAATCAAAGGATCGGGATGCCTCTTAATTTATAAATTTATTTTAAGAATAGCTTTAGATTCACTAGGAATACTAGAAGCACAAACATGTGCCAAAAATCAGTTTGTAAGCTCATAACAGTTGTCAAACTATGACGTTACTTAAAGGCTGCAGAAATGCACTAAAATTTAATCTGTTGTTCCATTTGTCATTTCCAACAGCCATACAAAATTTCATCCAGATCCATACATAACTTTCAGTTAATCTACTGACAGACAGACAAAAACATAACTTCCTTGGCAGAGGTAATGATGTAAATGCGGCAAAATGTAATCACTTGTTCCGTTTGTCATTTCCAACAACCGTACAAAATTTCATTCCGATTTTCATTTGTCCTGGGGAAGACAAACCAACCAACTCAACCGAAAACATAATCTGCTCGGCGCAGGTAATAAGCTATCCATAGTCTACTGTCCTTCATGACGATCCATATTCCATATGACTTTTGAAAAGATGGGATTTTAAAAATTGATTTTAAAATACATGACATTTCCCTGCTTTCTATAACTATGAATAATTTATGACAATTTACAAAAAGCGTAATCAAATCTTAAACTCTAAACTTTAACATTTCAGACAGCAGGTTGTGCTACATAAGGTATGAATTCATTAATCTAGTATGAAACAGTGGCGTTTTCCTTCAAGTTTCAAGGCAAGCTAACACAATTAACCCTTACAGAGCCAAACATTTTAACCTTTAAAATAAGTGCATCAAATATTCTCAAATGACATGAGCATCAACACCTCAGCTTATAATATATAAAATAGGGCTGCAAGCCGGCAGCTAACGATTATTTTGATAAATCGATTAATCAGCCATTTTTACTGGTGATTAATCGGTTAATTTGCCCTTCCTCCCGTAACGATTATTAGCATTAATTACGATTGTGAAACATTAAAAGTTTGCAATGTTAATATTAAAAACGTTTTGCTGTTTCGCTATCTCCATTTTATAGTAATAGCATGAAAGAGCCTACTCTTACAGGCCAAGTTATGCTTTCACGCAAGCTTACATGTTGTCTTTATTGTATTGGGGCCTCATTAGGACCTTGACACTGGAAAAATTGCATTGGGAGCAACATATTAAAACACACTTGAGCAGAGAATAGGCCAAACCATGAAACGATTAATCGCTGCTGATTAATCGATTATCAAATTAATTGGCGATTATTTCAATAATTCGATTAATCAGTTGCAGCTCTAATGTAAAGAATAGGACCTCTACTTTCTAGGAGAAAGTGTGATTACAATTTTGACGCCTTTCACATTAAGTAGGCGCGTTCTGCAATAAGTGGCTGTGGAAGACCGCAGCGTTGAAGGAGTTAAAGTCAAGACCATCAAGAAAAAAAATGGCAGGCGTAATTAAGCGTTATACATAATGACAGCAGTGAGGGCACAAGTAAATGTGTTTTAAATCATGTCAGTTGTCGAGCTGTAAACGTAATGAACGATTATGTGTCATTACCCGTGTACAGTACAAACTTCTTACTTTAACAAAGCTGCTTCGATGCATCCCTTGGCCACACAATAACGGGCGTGTAAGTTCATGCACACAAACCTTTTAAAAAGTAATTAAATGTTGAACTGTGCTCGACAGGACGAGAGTTTTACGTGATCCCCATCAGCCCATCCCTACAGTGAATGGTCTTTTATTTTTATTTTTGAGGACATTATGAACTGCAAATTGTTTCTCTGCATGTACGTACCAGAGTCCGGAGACAGGGTTGCAGCTGTTACTGAAACATAACCAAAAGTGTCATGGCTAACTTATTACCTGCACCAAGCAGGTTATGTTTTCGCTCGCGTTGGTTGGTTGTCAGCAGAATAACTCAAAAGGTTACGCACAGAACTGGTTAAAATTTTGTAGAGTTGTTGGAAATGACAAAACGGAACAGGTGATCAATTACATTTTGGTGTATTCCTGAAGCCTCAAAGTAATAGTTTGACAAGTGTTATGAGCTTACAAGCTGTGATCACTTTCAGCAACATGCAGCCATTGCCACCACTCTACTGCACGAGTGGTGACAAGTGATTACATTTTGGTGCATTTCTGTAGCCTATAAGTAACATAATAGCGTTTAGATTGGCCGCAGGTTGTTTCAAGTTGGAACATTGGATGGATGTCTCCACCCATCAGCTATAAATGAATGTTGTCTTCTGACAATGACGTCATTGGCCTTTGATTTACTCAAGCCAACATATCTTAGCTCATCTTGGCAGCCACATTTGAAACCTGGCCCAGCATAGATTAATAAATGAAACCTTTAGGCATATCCCATGAAAACTGGTCATTTCCTCTATGCCGACACCCACTTTGAGCTGCCACAACACAGCCTAGAACGACTTCCACAAGTTGACAGCCCTTCATAAGCTGAGGAGGAGTACCTTAGAGTGTTTATAAGGAAGTCATTTTCGCTAGTAAAGCCAAAGCTTGCCTGAATGAGTTAGGAAGTCTTACCACCTATCCTATCTGTAGGCATTAGATGTGCAACGGATCAAGATTCATGGTTCAGATCATACCAGGGAAAATAACTTCAAGTGTTCAGGGATAATATCTGCGTTTTAACATAAACGAAATGTCTTATTGTATGATTTTCTTTTCAAAAATATGAAGATTGTATATCTACAAATGCAATACACTGTGAGACTAAGCTTCAGGCACAAGACTGTATGGGGCTGGATGCAGCAGTCTCACCGACTGGGCCAGCCCCATGTGCTTATATATGCAGCGCAGTGAATAAAGGGGAATTGGATTCTGAATGTTTGGAGATCAAAAGATCACATCCAAGAGGAAAAAAAAACGAATACTGTACCTATTCAAATCACTGCAAATCATTTTAGTTAAGGTTTATTTAAAGATAGGGGTCATTACACCTGGGTGTTCTCACCACCAGCCCAGCCCTCCCTGCTCTCTGGCCGGGGATCATCTTCAAAAGAGCAGACCTCCCAATAAATCCTCATGGAGAGCTGAAAGAGAAGACCCCTGAACCTGTGACCCATGACCTTCCACTCGTCTTCATCAATGTTGTCAGAGCCAATGGTGTCGCTGTCGAATGTCTTGGAACTCGTAGACACGGGGGTTAGAGTGATAGAGCTACAGTACGGATAGAGTACAGAGATGTAGTGTGTGTGTGTGTGTGTGTGTGTGCATTATAGCCATCAGACGAACTTTGAGATTGATATAAAGTGCAGCTTCGACCAAGAATTTTACAAAGACCTGAATTTGACTATTTTGTCTCCGGCGCTAGCTGCAAAGTTATGTTGTGGTTGTGCTACGGACTAGCAGCCGCTATGTTGTTTTTAATTCAGTCCCTTGAGAGAAAAAAAAACAATACATGTTTATACTATGAAAACCATTTAACACTATTGATTATCCTGAAAATGATTAATAATAAGCAATTACTTTGCAGAAATATTGTACAGTAAAACAAAAAAACTTTTTGCAACAACCATTCTAGCAGTAAACAATTGCACTAATGTTTGAAGATCCACCAAATATTCTCCCCAAATAATATCTGAACACAACAGCGGGAGGAACTCTACCTATATGTCTTCTGATGCATATAATGTTTGCGACACCGAAAGAGTGTAAATATGATAAGTAATTTCTGAAAAATATTTTTTTTTCTAGTCTGAAGATGTCGAAGATGTCTAGAGTCTGTGACAGTCACCCCGATCTTGATTCTCACATTTTGCGGGAGAGTTAATGAGGTTGTCGTGTTCGGTCTAGTATTTGGGCTAATGAAATAAAAGTGTGGGTTGTTTCATAAAGACACTTGCTGGGAAAAACCTGATGAGCTTCCCATAAAGACAGGAACGGGTAGTGTCTGGAGCAGACGAAAACGGTTTAATGATGCACTTCCAGCAGGGCTGGGGGGAGGGCGCCACATATACGCCCTTTCTCTCACAACAAGTGAAGTATGATCGCGTTACGTCGGGGTGTCTCTAATGGTGGTGTCACCGATCAGCCCAGGCATCGGTGAAAGCCAGGATACTGTGCGGCGTGTGTACAGTGATAGCACACACCCACTTATATCGATCTACATTAGGAAGAAGAGTAGTGCTAATAATAGGAGCAAACAAAACAAGGGCAACAAGAGACTCAAAACTGAAACCTAAGCCAGGTTGAAGCAAGGCAGCTCGAGTCGGTAATGTACTGTGCAAACCAAAGTTTGTAGACATTGAGAACTTGAAGCAGTCAAGTCCCCTTTATTTAAAATACAATGGGGGTGTGTTCATCTCAAATCAGGAAGATATTGAAGCAACCTGTCCCCAAGTCGAGGCCACAAGGTATATGTATGCGGCACCCAACACGCTGGACACTTGCATCATGGTGTAAATTCCGCTAGATAGCCCATAGACGCCAGTGTCGACTTAGACTAGCCCCATGCCGTCTCATACGGACAACCCAGCATCGCATATAGTACGTGCATACTGCTGGAACTGCAAAAAAGTGAATTACCATGATGTTACACAGGTTACACATATACCTAGGGGGAAATATTTGCTTTGTTGAACAAGAGAATATGCACAAATGTATGACTTATCACTGTTGCTATAGTAGGTATATTCCTTTAATCATTACTATGAGTTTTGTGTATTTTTCATGTTATACAGGCTGTCCATGATTTGAAACTTGACCCTACCACTGCTCTCTGCAACCGCAGTAGCTGTGTCCAAGCCATAGCCCAAAGCTGCAAGGTTCACTTTTATTGAAGTGGGGCATAGGATTTCAGCAGAGAAATTCACATTATCTATGCTTTGACAGGCACAGCAGGAAACAACAGTAAATCCCCTGTACAGTGGGCAGAAAAACATGTTGGGTTGACACCAAGGCTGAACGATTAACCGCGATAGTTGAATAACCGTGGTGCGCCCAGGGCCATGTTACCGACCGGGCGAGTGGGGCTGGCGCCCCGGTGCCCATGGATCCAGGGGGCCCAAAAACAATCCAGATACCGATGTCGATGCTGATTGCGATAGAGCCCTCTATTCTAGGATCTTCTTTAGTTGTACTTCTTTAGTCTATAAGGGTTAACTGAAATGGGGGGAGTGACAGCAGTCAGGTTAGGTTGGTATGGGCTCGGAGCGGGAGGGGGGACCCTTGCAATCTCCTTGCCCCGGGGCCCAGACCCACCTTAATCCGGGCCTGGGTGCGCCCCCTTGCGGTTCTTACACCACCAGCCATGCGGTGTTTGGCGGTTTTTTTAAGCATTTTGCACAACTCTACAGACTGCCGGCTGCCCGCGCGCTCAGACACAGAGACACACGCACGCACAGTCACACACACATTATAGGTGGACGACTTGTCGTTTTCATTCCCCCCATACGAATCCCTTCCCCTCGCCGCCTCTCTCCGTCTCTCCCTCTCTCGTTCTATCGCACGTTGTGTACGGCTTTGTTACCATTTAATAATAATTTAAACATTTAAAAAAGAATGACAGATGGTTAGAGTTGCCGACATGTCTGGAAGTTTAACGACGCCGGTTCCAATGGAGGAAGCTGATATAGCTTACGGATTGCGCGGGGGGTTGCTGCCATTTCACACATAATGCGGCCACTCTGTCAGTTTCTGCGATTCGAGCCTGATAGTGATACACAACGGAGAGTAGCGCGACAGTCTGAGTTACACAGAGCTGACACGCTCTGTTCTAAAGAATGAATACAAACCCTTTGTTAATTATAGAGCAAGGCAACGAACCGCATAATATCCAGTTGGCTAATATTACTGTTGTTCAATTATGTATTTATTATGCTGTATTATAAACGTAAAATGTTGTGTCCGTGTGTGGGGAGGGGGCTTGTTAGTTCATGCCGTTTTACATATTGAGCATATGGTATGTATTTGAAATGCATTTTATTTTATTAAACTTACTTTTCTTTTTCATATACTTCTTTATTATAGTTTGCAAAATTGTTTTTTGGTAACATAGGTCTGTAAGAATTTGGGGAAGGAGAATATTGATGCTTTTTTTTCATTTATAATAGATTTGATTTTAATATATATTTTTTACTTCCTCGATGCTACTGCACCTGCTACCTGCCTCTGAAAATATGTTGCTATGTTTGCCATGTGTCTGTACAATTTATTAATTCTAAATAAAAAAATAAAAATGATAAAACCGCAATTAAAAAAACGCAATTAATCGCAAAGGTGGAAAAAACACAATTTTTATTTTTGGGCAAAACCGTGCAGCCCTAGTTGACACCCAATATTTTGGATTCATGCTGGGTTTCTGTAAGTAAATCAGGGATGTACAAATATTACTGGATCAAAAGAATACAACACTATTACTGAATCAAATACTACTTCACTATAACTGAATGAAAAACTACATCACTATTAATCAAAGACTACTTCACTATTACTGAATCAAAGACAGCGTCACGATTACTGAATCAAAGACTACTTCACTATTACTGAATCAAAGACTGCTACACTATTACGGAATCAAAACATTTGAGGTAATGAAATCAATTTGGCAGATAAACAGTTCATCTCAGCACAGGGTCGACATCTCCCATGAATGCGTTTCCCAGGAAACCACAGCACAACTAGGGATGCTGTGTCGACTGCAAGGTCAAACACAATAGATTGACTTGCACCGAGAGCAGTCCCTGTTGGCCTGACCATCTTGCTAACGCTAGATCAACTCCACAAAGACAGAGAGTGTCAGCCCAACGCCAGAGTGGGAGTACCGTTTCCCAATATGGAGATGTTCAACTGCACAGGATGCTGAGCACCATCAAAGCTCTATAGAAGTAACACGAATATGGTCATTACCAAACACAGCATACGGTACTTCTTAAAAAGTCTTTCTGCTCTGGTATGTTTGGGTATAATTTGTACAGAATATTTGTTGATTGTGAAAATGTTTTATTGAAATCAATTTGATTTCAAATTGATTAAGCATGCTGCTCCACAATTCACAGTTTGAACCTGCAACCAGCTAGAACCATCTAGTGTATTTCGTCATTTACTTTATTTTATCTCATTGTGCACTACTTGTTAACACGAATTAGGGCTATAACAAAACGATTATTTATCATTGAATGTGAAACGGACATTTTTACTGACGATTAAATCGATTAAATGGTTCATTGATCATTCAGAATGATTATTATATACAAATTATATATGAAAGATTAATTATTAAAAGTTTGCCATTTCAACAGTGCAAACTTTTGTTGTTTCGCTATCTTCAATTTTCCAAGAGCCTACTGTTCCAAGCTAACTTATTATAACATATTGGGTTTCCCAACCTTAATTGTTATTTTTATTGTTTGTGTTGCTGTGGGGCTTAACAGTGTTCAAGTAAGTATCCAATGGGCAGGGCCATGACACTGGGAATGGAGACTGGAATTGGGAACAACTAGGGCTGTGCAAAAAAACGATTAAATATCGGTTTGAAATCGAAATCAGATTATTTTGTTCAGAGGATTTTTGAAAAAGTGAAATCGTCAAATCGGATTTGACATTGATAACAATGATTTTGCTGGTCTGTTTGTATTAATCCTATGCCAAAGAGTGAGGTGTCTCTACGCAATTCCAAAAATTGACACGATTTGCACATTTTGAAATATGAAACTTCTAATTTTTATATATTTTGTCTTTTTTTTTACAAAATCGGAAACAAATCTAAAATCGAGATTTCAAAGACACAAATCAGGATTTTATTTATATGCAAAAACATATAGCCCTAGGAACAACATATATTCAACATGTATCCGCAGAGAATGTGCCAAACAAGGAAATGATTAATGGCAGCCGATTAATATTGATTATTACATTAGTTGGCAATTATTTCAATAATCGATTATTCGATTAATCAGTTGCAGCTCTAATACTAATATAAGTGTTAATACTTGTTAATATGCAATAGCTGTTATAGCCTGGTAGTAATGGTGAAAGGGTACCTGCACTAGCATCCTTTATTCAATTCAACATGACAGCACTGTCCCAGCTACACAGCAACTAATTGGCAGCCACTGTCAACAACATTGCCTCTCTGTCAGAAAACACAGCCTGGATGAGACGGTGCATCAGAGCTTAGCTCCAGGGCAGTAGTTCCTCCGCCTCAGCCATTTCCACGTGTGACTGCACAGATCCATTGAGGGGGGGAAATGCACATCATGCAGGTCTGACAGGGACCCTTTAGAGTGCTGAGACTGCCAGCCTTCGTTGATGCAACCGTGCGGCACTTAAAAACAAAGTGACCCACATCGCAATTCCCCCTGGACCGGACCAGCAGGCACAAATAAAGATGAGACGATTCCTGAAGTATTAATCTACAGCTAATGGACAAGGTATACATTTTAGTGTGGTCCACAAATAAAGCGGATGTGAGTGGGACCTGTTTCAGGTTGTCACGACATTTCAAAATGTCATGACACGCTAATCGTGGCTCAAAATATTGCACCCCCCGCCAGGGCCGCCACCCTCCCGCTGCTCCGTGTAGTCCATGAATGTGATGAAGACCGTTTGTTGAATTTGATTGATTTGGTGATCATTGGTGCCTCTTACAAGTTTATAGGCTGCTTGAGTTTAAGGGAGTGACTAGGGTCGTGGAAAAAATAGATTTAAAGGAGGGTTTAAAAGAGGGTTTAAAAAACAGGGAAATCGTCAAATCAGAATTTCATTTTAATTTGAATGATTGCAGCGAATTGTAGAAAGGGCTGGCTGATTTAAGATTTTATCACAGCAGTGTTAGGGATAACACAGATATATTTATAAACCATACTGGTGAAAAAGATTAGTATTAAATATTAACTTATCAATCCCAAGCCCAGAATCAGTTCTCCTTTTTCTTTAATCCAAAGGGGGACACAGTTTGCATCATAAAATGTGTGTTTGGCGTTTTTTGTCTTTTCTTCAGGAAATCGAATTTAAATCAATAGAGATATTAAGGACAAAAATCTGGATTTTATTTTTTGGCAAAATCGCACAGCCCTAGGAGTGACTCATGAATTTACATTTTGCAAAAGATATCCTCCTGATCCTACATGTCTGAATTTCTTTTTGCAGATGTAGACGATATTAGTTGCAGGCACTGAGCAGCAGCAGCCCACCTTGGCTACGAATACATTCACAGAAACGTTGAGCATCCTCCGGCGTCTAATTCGGGCCAATGCCATTCACCAGGCAAGTTATTTGGATGCTATGGGCAGCATGCAGGGAGAAAGGGGGAGCAGGGTGGGCTTTGTGCTTAAAGGATTAGCACGGCGATACCCGTCGTTTCAATGCACCCTCTCTCTCCCCCGGCTGGCGTGTCTGGTGGAGAAGGGGGGGTTGGCTGGCATGCCGAGGGAGAGAAAGGGTGGCTGGTCGGCCAAGGAGAGAGTGTCTGTTAGAGAGTGTCTGTTATCAAGGACCCTTCATTGGCCGCAGCAGGCTAGCCTGGAGAGCCAGCGCTAGACGCTTGCATTGGGTCTGGGAAAATCCAAGTCGCCGTCGGTACGGAATCAATCAACCAATCAGTGCGGACGTGGGGGGAGTTTATACGGGCTGCGCGAGACGTGTGCGGAGTTTGGTTGCTACGCCTCCATGCCGCTTGTCCCACCTACTTCGTTGTGCCTGGATAACTCCATTTTATTGACACATTTTTTAAACGTTTTCTGATACTGGTTTTACCAGACCCAATTCAATCGCCAAGCGATGTGCGGACGATGCATTGGTTCTGGCTCTCCAGGCTAGCGGCATGCAAGTCTAGATTTCAGGATCCCTTCATTACCATATCATGAGAACACACCATCGAATTTGATTTGGTCAGCACCCGGTACATCAAGTATAATAGTAAACTAGCAGTACTTGCAGTATTAAAAGATAGAACATCAGTGACATTGATACCTTTTTTATAAACTTTATGAAAAGGCTCCTGAGTCATTTTGTGATTTGGGTCATCTCTAAATCTGTCCATAAACATTTTGTTCACAGATGAAGCAATAAAAATATGCGCTCGAAAATATAACCTCCTTGGTGCGAGATGAATCATAAAACACACATGGAATAATCACCGATGTTAAAAGGGGTTCCTGCACGCCACATGCCTCCTACTAAGATAGTAAGATAGGGAGTGTAGGCGTCTGCTTTGAAGGCCTTCTTAAAGATGCCCACCCACACATGTTCAGCATACCGTGAAGAATGTCTACAGGGAGCACACAGCAGGTCACATACATTCAGGCAGGCAGAGCATATTGTAGTCTGTATCATCAGTTTCAATATCACTTGCCTCAATAGAAACTGTTTTATTGTGTATCAACACGATTACTTGGTGCCTCAGCATCAAAAGAAAGAGACAGACATATGTTACTAAAGGGAACTTCGTACCTATTGGTTCCGATAGGTCGAGCAGTGCCAAGGGTTCTAATCCCCTCTCTGGCTTTTCTGCAATGTCTCCCGACTCTTCATCCCAGTTTCTGATTTAATCCCGTCACTCTCAATAAAGAATGAAAAACGGCGCTTGCGCCCAAATAATAACCAAGAAAATGCTTAATGAAAATGTAAATCACTCTAGTGATTCCAAAGACCGTAAGAGTAGACTTGAACCGTTCAATGAAAGAGCGCCATTAAACCACGTGGACATAATGTGTATTCATAGACATTCCCACACACCCAGACAGACGCTCTCTCTCCCCGTTTGGTTCCCAGTGAATTTCAGCGTCGTCAGACATGTGGAGAGGTTCTCGTAAAATCCTTGGCTGGCGACCACAGAAACTGAGGGCTCATCATCACATACAACCCCCACCACTCCCTCGCTTTCCATCCCCTCTCTTCAGGACGCTCTTAACAAATTGCATTGTGCATAACCTCCATTTAAAAACTATGCAAATAACAGTGGTTAGAGACAGTTGTTGATGGCAAAAATCTAACAAGTGAAGATAAATAGTGCAATCAAATAATGTTAGTGTTGCTAATTATGTTAATAATGAAGTACTTATTTGCGTATTCAGTAAATTAATGTTTCTCAATTAGGGGCCAGAAGAACTAAACACTGCTTCCCTGTGCGTTTCAGATCTAATAGGGCTACTGCATGGCGACGTCACGGCTTGGTGGCGGCAGACATTATGGTGGTATCACGAATCACGGTCAGGCGAACAGGCAGAAATAGATATTTGCATAACATTGTCCGTTTTAAAGTGTTCTATTATTGATTTATCCATGGTAATATGCTATCAATCACCAGCAGATGGTAGCCTAACTACGTCCATTGTTATTGCCACTATATAATGGACATGAAGTTTATCAGCCTGGCAAGCTAGAACCAACGAATCATCCACACATCGCACGCTGCTAGCAGTACATTGGGTCTGAACAAATCAGGCAGACGTCGCCCGTATATGGGCTGATAAATACAGTTCAATCGAGATGTGTGCGGAGGTGGTATGCATGCCGCAAGATGTGGGCGGAGTTTGGGGGTCACGCCTCCACGCCACTTGTCCCACATACTGCGCTGTGACTGGATAACAGGATTTGATTGACACTTTTTTGACACGTTTTTCGACCCTGGTTTTACCAGACCCAATGGTTGTTCTAAACGCATGGGATGTGTGGACGATTCGTTAGTTCTGGATCACCAGGATAGTGATTTATACCGCCTAACCGTCCGTATACTTCACAGTACGTGATAGTCACCAAGCCGTGACCTCACGTGCAACAGCCCTACTGATATGGTTAACCCTTTCAGCACCAACCATTTTAACACTGAAAGATTTGCAGTTCAGTTTAAAGGTCCCTCTAATATTCTCCACAAATGATATCTGAAAACAGATTATAATGTAAAGAAGGATTTCTACTTTCTGGGAAAACAATTATTAAAATGTACTACGTTCTAAAAATGTCTCTTGACGTCTTAGTAGTTGTCCAAGTATGTATTTTGTATGTAGGATGTATGTGGAAGTACATGGCGATGAAAGTTAAACGTGACAAATTCAAATGTGATTTTTGGGGGAAGGTTGACAGAGTACCAACACACAGATTAAGAGAAGAAGAAAAAGAGTGCAATCACCTTTAAAGCCTCATTGGCATGTATGCCACAGCCTGCTTTTGTCGAGAGAGACGTGTCGGGCCCGGGACGTCCCGCTCAATGAGAGTGACAGCAAGGAAGCCCCTTCCTCCCCCGGCCCCCTCTACCAGAATGTGTTCTGAGCAGGACGGCTTTCAACTCAATGAAAGCCATGAATGAACAACAAAATAAATTCAATGGACTGTGTGGCCGTTGGTTGATGTAGAGCGTCATTGCAGAGTTCAACGCATGAGACACTCACTCATATGTAAATCTACATCAATCGCTGCTAACCGATTTTTTTCTTCTTAAGTATTTTTTCTGTGCAAGCGACATGGATAGATGGAGCTTGCACATGAGTGGCACCCAATATCCGCCATTTTTACAATTACTCTTTTTTATTCATTTGTTTGGGCTAAAGCACTCTCTCATCTTTTTTTAATAGAATCCGTGACACTGCTCGCCGGGGGCGTGCACTATAGCCACTCTGCCACCGCACCCCCCACAATTAATGTTTTTTTTTTCTTTTTTTTTCATTTTCATTGTTCTTTTTGTCGAGTAATACAATTATGTATTGATCTAATACGTTTTTTGACAGTTCAAAAAAATGCAGAATTGAGGCTTGATGGTTCACCAGGTATTCTTATATCTGAAGACAACAAGTTGTAATGTAAAGAAGAGGATATCGAATTTCTGGGGAAAATTGTGATTTGACATCGAGACATTCTAAACAGCATGTCTCGATGTCTTTAGCAGCAAGTATGTTTTCTGGAGGATGTCTGGAAATCTGCAGCAATGAAAGAGTTAATAACTTTTTTGGGGGAGAAAATCGCTTTGTTCAATACTTACCAACGATATCAAGGAAGCTTTCAAATTTATGGAAATTGTGGTGGATTCTGCAGCTTTTTTCTGCCATCTTACCTTCAGACATATTTACATGTGAATAGCCCTGGATGGCTGCCTAGGCTCTCTCTGTCAGTGTCCCTCTTTGAAGATTCAAATCTATCTTGTCATCTATTCTGAACAATGCCCGAGGTTGGAATTTCATTCAATCAAAAAACTATTTTTTTCGACAGAGGCCTCTGCTATCCATTGCTTGGGGAAGCGAAGGCTATGGTAGTCATACAAACCATCTCAAATATTCCCATATTAATCTGGTTTTGCGATACACCCTTTCGGTGCGATATCCAAGTGGGTTCAGTACATTGTAACATAGATCATTTTATGTTAAAACCTTGTCCATGCCTATTGCTATCAGTTTGTTATATCTGAAAGAATCCTTGCCTTAAATAGGATTAGAGTGGATAGGAATAAGGGGGTCTGTTGTAAATTGTTCCCAAGGTAATGAGTTCCTCACATATTGCTAGGGTTAGGATTTAGGAGACATACGTCTCAACTTCCTTCTACTCCTTCTGAACATGTTTTGAGTCATTACTTCTAACTTTTCGCTGTTCCGCCATCTCCACTTATTGCAAACATTTCCATTTTGTGCATGGAAATGTTAAATGTAAGCCCACTCTTCCATACAAACTTAACAGAGGTTTTTCACCCAACCTAACTTGTTATATTTGTAGCTTTGGGGCTTAAAAGTATTCAGTATTCAAGAGAATGGGCAAGGCCATGACACTGGGAATGGAGACTGGCATAGGGAACAGATATTCAACACTTTGACTGAAGAATGGGCCAAACAAAGAAACGATTAATCACTGCCGATTAATCGATTATCAAATTAGTTGGCGATTATTTCAATAATCGATGATCATCGATAAATCGGTTGCAGCTCTACTACCTTCCATAAATTCTGCCTGAACACAGTGACCAGGGAATTGTTTAATACATTCTCCTGTGTTCCTGCTGCTACAGACAACACATTCCTGAGGAGGGGGCACCGAGGGGCTCTGTGCATTCTGTACAACAGCTTAGTCAAAGCGAGGAAAACTTGTACCAGGCAGTGCTGGTATATCCAATAACCAACAACAACAATACAGCACAACGTATTGCACATTTAGGATCATTCAACACATTTCACACTCTCCATATGAACCAGAATGTGCACCTACATTAGCCTGGCGAGCCACAACCAACACATCGTCCACGCATCGCACATCGCTAGACGCTTGCATTGGATGCAGGGCTTTGAACCAATATTTTTTCCAATTGTTCTGTTCCGAACAGAAACGGAATTATAACATTCTAACGTTCCAGAACCGGTTAGAACGCAAAAATATTGTTCCCGGAACGGTTAATTTTGTTCCTTCGACTGAAACGCAGTGTTTCAATTCAAGTCGAAAGGAAAGCACAGTTTAACGACCGGTGTAAACAGATCGTCGTGGTGCCAGACTAACTTGGGGCTAGCCAATCAGAGTAGCCCAGGCGCTGTGAGAGACTCGTGTTGCTGCGGCAACGACAAGACGCTACATTGTGTGTGCGTGTGTGTGTGCATGTATGCGTGCGTTTGGTCTGTTGTTTAATGTCCTTGCATTTGTGGACTTATTTCATACTGTTCAGTACGGCCACTTGCAGTCGCTGCACATCCACGCCGACTCGGTCTCCGTGTGTGTGTGTGTGCGCGTGTGTGTCTATTCACAGATATGAAATAGAAAAGAAACATTAGACATTATCGTAGCCATGCACCGGTACGCAAACGTACAGATAGAAGTGAACCAACGCCAAAATCACCCCGTGGGTCTTTCTAGACGTATTATATTATTGTGCAGGAACAGTCGCGT
>OMKY01223926.1:0-15150 GCA_900302395.1 Bregmaceros cantori
ATGAGAGCTGGGCGGAGTTTACTTGTCATGCCTCCACGCCCCCACGTACTGACACCTGCGACTGGATAACACAATTCATCGCCACTTTTTTTGACACGGTTTTCAACCCTGGTTTTACCAGACCCAATGATCATTCTAATCGCGTGCCATGCATGAACGATTTGTTGGTTCTGGCTCGCCAGGCTAAGTAGTTGCAGTGGACAGCTGCCGTTTGCAGCGTTTGCAGATGAAGAAATACATCATCCGCGCATCTCTACTACTATCTACTACTATCTACATCTCTACTATTTGGTAATCAATAAGCCAATCGAGCAAGTTATGAACCGATAGTTTTCTTGCACGTAGATTCACCGCGGAAATAATGGTTCAGGCTCTACTTCCATCTTTGTACCTTCGCGGGACACAGCGTCAGGTATTCCTCCACGATGTCCATCAGGAAGTCGGCGTTGAGTCTCTCCAGATAGATTTGTCCCAGCGGAAGGCCCTGCAGGCTGGCAAAGTGTGTATCCACCGCCTCTGCCAGCAGTTTCCCAATGTCCTCAGGGGGGCGGCGCTTCCGCACGGCCAGCACTGCACGCAGATACAGCAGCTCCTGGACAGGGTTGATTAGGACAAATCAAATCATGTCACTTCGCAGGACCAACAATCTACGAAGGGGTGTGGCGATTTACAATTTTCCCATCGTGAAGATCATGGCCCCAAAAATCACGATTGACGATTTGATCGCAATCAATAACTGATCTTTATCCCTCGCGAGCAGCGAGGGAATTTTGAGATGCAACTAGACACAAAAACATCTTTTGAGAGAATAAATGACATTCCTACCCCAGACTTGCCGATGGTCTGCTGGACTTCAGACAGGAACTCCAACTGAAGCTCTGCTTCTTCTAGCTGGCCTTCAATGAGCTGGCAGCGGATGATGCCTGAGACACAAGAATGATGTACGCATGAACTCATTTAGTGCGAGACAAGCGTTATGTACCTGTTTATGTAAAAGTACCGCTGGGTGCCAAAGCATCTTTGACCTTCATTGCAAAATAAATAAATAAATAAATGTATCACCTCACAGGCCATATGAAAGAAGATTTTGTCTGGAACCAGCTCTTCTTAGTGATACCCACCCACATTCCGGAGGCTATAACTAAAGGATGGAACCAAGCAGGGTTTTTTTTTTCTGATGATAAACGAGAGTCTGGAGTTTCCTTTGCTATGATTTTGTTGAGGACACAGAGCTTCATTTTCTATGGGTCTTGAAAAAAAACACTCACATGTTGAACTAGAAGCACTCAGAGACTGCAAACCTGTGCCATAGTGCTACAAAAAAAAATATATAGTACCGGTACTTTTAGTGCTAGCAGTATGTGTGGCAACCCATTATCAATGCAAGTACTTGAGGAGCGCAATTGCGATTGACCCATAGACTGTATACCTCCCAGCTTCCCCATGCGAACTGGAAGTCTGGTCAAGTGACCGCGGTAGGCACCCAGCAATCTATCGGTAAGTTGGTGATTAAGTTACTTATAGGCTACAGAAATGCACCAAAATTAACCTACTAGCAAGCCGGTTTACCTGTGAGAGCAGCCACGCTGGTCTCGTCCAGGGTCATGGCCAGTCTGTACCACTTGAGAGCGTCCTTAAGGCGCCCCTGCAGCAGCATGAGGTAGCCCAGCTCTGTGGCCAGCTCCGACTCCCTGGATGCCAGGGAGAAGGCTTTCTCCATCATCTTGGTGCACAGCTGGAGGACCGACTCGCTGCGCCCACACTGCGCAGACAATGTGAGAATATGGGTAGAGTAGCTCAAGTAAAAAATATTGTTACCTCAGCAAAATATTACTCAAGTAAAAAAAAAAAAAAGAGTACTCCACGAAAATGCTACTTAAGTAGCAAACGTGCTAAGTAAATTTTAGTAAAAAAAAAAAGGGAAATAAATTAGGACAAATTCTTTCTTCAAAATGTAATTGAATGCTTGTTGATTTACTCAAACAAGGGTGGACAGCAAACATCCTTTAAAGTCTACCCCAAGGTCGCCCTAAAGTTTTCTCTGTGTATTGTTTCCTTTAAAGTCTTCCCCAAGGTCACCCTAAATTTTTCTCTGTGTGTTGTTTCCTTAAAGTCTTGATTTACTCAAACAAGGGTGGACAGCAAACATCCTTTAAAGTCTACCCCAAGGTCGCCCTAAAGTTTTCTGTGTGTGTCGTGTTTCCTTTAAATCTACCCCAAGGTCGCCCTAAAGTTTTCTGTGTGTGTCGTGTTTCCTTTAAATCTACCCCAAGGTCGCCCTAAAGTTTTCTGTGTGTGTTGTGTGAGGGTCTTACAGTACGGGTGAAGACCAGCGACGCCTGGTGCCAGATGTGAGGATTGGTGGGCTCGTTCCTCTCCAGGCTGCTGATGAGGTCGGAGAGATGTTCCACAACCTAGCAGAGGATATAGTGAACTTAATGCAGGCCGTTAAGCAGATATGGGCAGAGTAGCCAGAAAAAATACTCAAGTAAAAGTATTGTTAACTGAGAAAAATATTACTCAAGTAAAAGTAAAAAGTAGTCATTAGAATAGTTACTCAATTAAAGGTAAAAAAGTACTCCACAAAAGGGTTACGTTAAGTAGTGAAAGTACCGAGTAACTTTCGGTAAAAAAAATAAAAAATAAATTAGGACAAATTATCTTTTCAAAATGTAATTGAATGCCCCTTGTTGATTCACAATCCCTGAAAATCCCCCCACTTTTCATATCCTCCTGGAACGAGTACTATATATAACTATATATAACTATATATAACTTATATATATACATATATGGAATATTGAAATATTGATATATAGATAGATGATACAAAGAGAAAGAGACTGAGAGATTGCCCGAGAGGGAGAGAGAGAGAGACAGAGAGTGCGAAGGAGAGGCCGAGAGAAAGACAGAGAGAGATATAACGCCAACATATGTGCCAATAATAAATGAGTAGTGAATTGCTGACATCTCAGTAAAAAGTATTTTTTGTTCATCTCAAATTTACTCAAGTAAAAGTAGAAAGTAACGTGTGAAAATTTTCCTCCAAAAGTAAAAAGTACACAAAATATCTAACAGAATAACTGTAATGCATATGTTAAGTACCGGGTAATATACACTGATATAGTGTGGAACACCACAATAGGCTATTTTGTGTGTAAATGTTTTGAAATTGAATTGGACATGGTGAGCTTAAACACATTCAACTGACAAAACAAATTTTGATTCTTTAATTTTTTTACATAATTTGAGAACCCTACGTCCCCCCTCAAATTTAGCACCCCCTGACCCCTCTGTATTTCGCACCCTAATGTTACCGAACCAGACAAGCATAGAGGAGGTCAGAACAGGTCATGACTAGTTGGCAGAGTAAACGGTGCACCTAGCAGACTCACCTTGCCAATATCTCCATCTCTACAAAGGGCATGCATGGCCAGCATCCTTAGAGCGTTTGGGTTTCCAGGATCCTTCTGCAATAGGCTGACATGCACATGACTACGAGTTATTTTGGAAAATACATGCCGTTGAGCAGAGATGGCAAAAGTACCCAGATTTCTTACTTGAGTGAAAGTAAAACGCATTTGTACAAGAACAACTTCAGTAAGACAGCAAAGTACTGATCAAGATATTTACTTAAGTCACCATCAAAAGTATAGGCTCTGAAATATATTCAAAAGTATTTTTGAAAGTAAAAAGGAGATCGTCTGAAATGTACTTAAAAGTATTTTCAAAAGTAAAAAGTACAAAAAATTCATCAGGAAATCATTTCCCAGCTTGTCGTTTTAGTGTAAAGACAGATATTGTAGAAAATGTCACACGTATTAGGTGGCGTTTACATTAGGCTGAGAGTTCATTTATATAGTCTATTAAAAGTAAAAATTATTTTTTTCGAAAGTAAAGAAAAAGAAAACATGGGTATTTGTGTTGAAAATGTAGTGAGTAAAGTAAAAAGTAATTACAGAAATATGTGCCT
The DNA here is from genome assembly GCA_900302395.1 of Bregmaceros cantori. Classification (NCBI taxonomy): domain Eukaryota; kingdom Metazoa; phylum Chordata; class Actinopteri; order Gadiformes; family Bregmacerotidae; genus Bregmaceros; species Bregmaceros cantori. Next base: position 3,974 of record OMKY01223926.1, read on the forward strand.
CTAAAAGTACTAGTTACTTAACAGATTTACTTAAATACAGTACTTAGATATTTGTACTTCATTACTTGCCAATCAAGCAGTGTGACGCGTTTTATGCAAAATAACATGAACTTTATTATTATGTAATCAGATTACAGTAATCAGAAAACAAAATTGAGTAAACATAGTCACTTATAACTAGATTTTAAAATGTGTAGTCACTCTAGAATACAGGTACATGAAAATTATGAATATGAATATATACTCATTTATATATATAATCTCATTTCTCCCCCCCCGCACCCCCCACGGCCGCGCTGATTGGTCGATTGCTTTCGTACCGACGGAGACCCACATTTTTCCAGACCCAATGCGAGCGTCTAGCGATGTGCGATGCGTGGATGATGCGTTGGTTCTGGCTCGCCAGGCTATTCTCTGACTAGGTGTTGCACCTTTGAGCAGTGTCCAGGGTCTGTTCCCAGTCCTGCATACAGAGCAGCAGTCTCATCTTGCTGAGTGCGGCGGGCAGGAAGCCTGGGGAGTGGATCATCACCTGGCTCATCACCTCCAGAGCTCCAGAATAGTTCTGACGATACTCACAGTACTGGGCCTGGAGCGAGATGGTTTCATTAAACAATGGCTCTCTATTCCATATACAGTGCAGAGATGGGCAGTAGCGCATTACATTTACTCCGTTACAATTTTTGGTGTACTTTTTTAACATTTGGAGTACAAGTTACTTTCTACTTTTACTCGAGTAAATTTGAGGTGGAAAAAAAATGTACCGAGATGTCAGCAATTCGCTATTCGTTACATTAACTTGAAAAAGAAATTTTTTTTGGTCAAAAATGTTTTATCTATCCGAGATGCTCCTATTTACTTCACCAGAAGCACTATAAATGTGTTGTAGCTTAAGTGAGCTGCTGCTGTTTACCACTATTTTTCTGTTGTTGTTTCAGGTGTTACTTGTTACGAGAAAGCACCATTGAAGCCATTTTAATGGGAAGTACACTACTTCAAATAAAAGTTATGAAAATGTGGGTTAGCGTCGTGTCAAGTTGTACAAATAGGCCAGAGGTTACTTAAGGGGTGGGGGGGTAGCGTGCAGTCCGGCATCTGCTGCGGCCCCTGGACCATTGGGTTTCTGACAATGGCCCTCTGAGCAAAGTAGTTAATTGGCCCTGGTCTAGTGCAAACCCTGCAGCTATTGGAGCAGGTCAGTCAGTTCACAGTCTATACAGGAGTAGTCAGTTGGGGGGCGTGGGTGGTCCTAAAGTGTTGAGTGCAGGGGGCATGAGGTTAGCCTACTGAGTTGCATTCAGTAGCTGTATGGCGGCAGGGTAGGGGCTGTTCTTATGACGTGAGGTTGTGGTTCTGATCAGGGCTTGAAAACAAAATTATTTTTAAAACGTTCCCTTCCAAACGGTTCAGGGAGGCCTATGTTTAACGTTTTCATTTTCGGAACTGTTCCGCCACGAAAGTATATCGGTCCTGAACCGCTTCGGAACACAAACATTTTGTTCGTTCTTAAAGTTCCTTATATTGTGCAACGTTAAGTTTAAATATAGTTTATACAGAATATATTTGGTGCACTTCAATGCAACTGTATTAACGTTTAAAACACCATTATATTCACTTCCTCGTCTGTCCACAAGATGGAGCCCCAGATGCATGGGGCTTGATGACTGACAGTAAAAGTGGACGGAAACCGAGACATATGATATGTTAAAATATATAGAGAACGAAAAAAAAAAACGGTTTTGTGGATTTCATAATGTTTCTGTTCTGGAAAACAGTTAAAGAAATATTTTTTCATTTCCGTTTACGCTCCTCGTAAAATTGCGTAAAATTCAGTTCGTTTTTGGTTTCCATTTTCGTTCCTTGAACCGGTTCGGAGCCCTGGTTCCGATGGACCGGAACCTCCTACTAGAAGGGAGTGGTGTGAATAGATGATGGCACGCGTCTGCAGTTATGCTATACTATGTATACTTCGACCCTCCATTGCTTAGTTCATCAAGAGCTTACCTTCCCCATCAGGGCGAAGACAGATGGCCTGTCTTTCAGTCCCTCATCAAAGTACTTGACAGACTTCTTGGCGTAAGCCTCCTTACCAGAGGTTAGGTCGATCCAAGCCTTCAGAATCAACCCCTGAAATACAAAAACAAGGTTTTCAGGTACTGCTTCCGGTCAGAAATCGTATATAATAAAGTTACTAAGTACTGCTGTGCGTGACTTATTTCCAAAGTAAATGATGTGGGTGAAAGGCCAACCAAGAGCTTGTCTGGTAAATTGTACCGAGAATAATCTCGGTGACCTCAACGTCTGCGGTTCTGCAGGCGGCCAGCTGGTGTTATTAGTGTATGCATGTACTATGTGCCGAGTAATTTGATTTGCCAACACCAAAAAGAGGTTGCCCTCAAGACGTTGGAAGTAGAACAGGGGAAGTGAGCTAGAGAGTCTCCGATGCTGACCGTGGAGGGACGATGGGTGTCCCACTCTGTAATTTCCTGAGGTATCCTGAATAAACCCTGGTGAATACCTCCACACCGCCTGATCATTGGACAACCTGATGAGATGACTTTTTGATGATTTGGAAAATGATCCAATGTGTATTTGGCTAACCGTGACTCATTGGGAAAACATGCCAAGGCTAACATTTCACGTTTATAGCAATGACATAACTTTACAGAAAAAAACATTTTCATTTGTATTTTGATTGACATTGACGGTATGTACTGCTGTGCAGCACGGTGGCCCAGTGGTTAGCACTGCTACCTCGAGCAAGAAGGTTGCGAGTCCCAGCCCGCCCTGGGCAGTTTGTCGTGCTGTGAATGCTATGACATAGCGACGCTGTTCGGCTGTGATTGGTTGATATGCCCTGGACCACAAATGTTGGACCTCTTGGATTGCGGCCACACCTTTGTGGTACCACAGCTCGATAGCATGACAGAGCACTACACATTTCCAACAACTGTACAAAAATTTCATCCAGATCCGTGCATAACTTTTTCAGTTGTCCTGAGGACAAACAAACCAACAAACCAACGCTATCAAAAACATAACCTGCTTCGCGGGCGCAGCCCCGGCGCAGATATTAAAACCTGATATTAGATCAACCCCTGCTTTCCTCCATCTCTACACTCTTCCTCACCTCTCTAGCACCTGCCGACATTTTGACGGTGCGCTCCACATACTCCCGTGCCTTGTCGTTGCGTCCCAGCAGCCAGAGAAAGAGAGCGGCGTGGTAGAGCTCTCGGTGAGACGCCGTCTTGCGGAACTCCTTGACTCGCGCATCCAGCTCCTGGACAAGATCCCGGTCTGAGAAGGCAGCGCAGAGAGGTTTCAATCCACCAACAGTCAAATTTATTCATTTATTTTTTTTACAGAAATTGTAAACGTTGGATTTTCTGAAACCATCAAGTTATATCAAATGTACAATAGACAGGTGTAGGAGGAGGTGGTGTCAGCAAAAAAAATGACAATAACAATGATTCAACTCCTTGCCGATTAATCGATTGCTGCATTAGTTGTGGATTAATTTGATAATCGATTAATCGACTAATCGTTGCAGCCCTAAACCACCCCCAACATCTGTACTTGTGGGCGAGTACGTTTTTGTTTGGGGTTTGGGTTGTCGGGCTTGAGTCGCTTTGTAAATTTTGGCGGATATCCCATGAGGGGGTTGCTCGAGCTGGGTAATCCACTGAAAATAGATAGGTTTTGTTCCTGTTTTTTTGGGAGTTAGTCAGAGTAGACGCAAATCTTGCCCCACCTGCAGTCTCGCCCACATGTTGTTTTTGAACAGTGTTTCGACTCGTGATTTGTTGATAATTCGCTCCTGTCCAATTTTTAGAGCAGATTTTGTTACTTTATAATAATAATAAGATCCTTTATTTTATCGCACATACAAACATGTACAGCAACATTCTTCCTCCGCATTTAACCCATCCCTGAGGAGCGGCGGGCGGCCGCGGCGCAGCACCCGGGGGCCAACTCCAGATCGTGAGCCAGTGCCTTGGCCAGGGGCACTGACTGGAGGACTAGAACATGTTTTTGGTGGTGGGGGGAAAACTGGAGTGCCCGCAGACACGGGGGAACATGTAAACTCCACACAGAAAGGACCCCTGTGCGTTTTGGGAATCGAACCCAGGACCTTCTAGCTGTGAGGCAGCAATGCTAACCACTGCGCCACCATGCCGCTACTTTGACTTTAGCGGATCACCTGGATGCTGTTTCCTCCTCTCGGCGTACACCAAGGCCATCAGAGTGGACAGCGTCACATCCTTGCTGTCCCGCAGCAGCTCCAGCTCTGTCATTGCATCATGAAGCTGACCTGTAGACACCATCAAAAACAACAAAATGAAGCTGTCCTGAAGACACCATCAAAAACAACCAAATGAAGCTGTCCTGAAGACACCATCAAAAACTATAAAATGAAGCTGACCTGTAGACACCATCAAAAACAACAAAATTAAGCTGTCCTGAAGACACCATCAAAAACTATAAAATGAAGCTGACCTGTAGACACCATCAAAAACAACAGTTAGGCTGAACGTCTGGGTGTATCCTGTCCGGTTCCATTCATTTCGATGTGTTTTGGACTATTTTTCAACATGTCTACTCAGTGGGAATACACACCTACCGCATTATTTAAAACGGATGGTGGTAACTTGCGGTGTTCTATTCCACACCCAAATGCTCTGCGGATCTGTGACCCACTAACACATGATTTAATAATTAGTGCAACTCGTTCCATTTTCTCATTCATTTTGGAATTACTAGTAGAAGCAGCCAGCTTATTGGTCCAGAAGAACATGTGACCACTCGGTGAGTAACTTCAAGTCGGATTTTGACTGTATTTCATCAATATTTATACAAAATGGTGAACGAAGTAAGGGGGGGTGATGTGTAACTGGTCACAGAGCAACAGCTAGTGGTCAGATTTTGAACTGGTGTGCGTTTTGTGGTCGTAATGGACCGCGGCAAGATTACATGGGCAACATACAGACACTGGAAGTGCGTTGCAGAATGGCGGGACAAAATGCCAGCCACCTGTATCTTGCGGGTGAGTGAGAGATCTTGCAGGTGGTGAGGTGAGAGTGAGAGTGAGAGAGAGAGAGAGAGAGAGAGAGAGTGAGAGACTGAGAGACTGAGAGACTGAGAGAGAGACTGCAAGAGAGAGAATGTACTTTTTATTTTTACTTGATTAGATATTTGGATCAGTACTTTTGTACTTTACTCAAATAAGCAAGGGGGATGCTTTTGCCATGTAACTGTGGGGTGCACCTTGCATGAGCACTCCATAGGCGTGGAGGAAGCTGAATGTGGAACTCGACCCGAAGCTCTGACTGTGGGCGGCAGCCTTCACCGCCTGGCTGTAGAGTTTCTCCTGGCAGTAACAGCAGATCAGGGCCTAGGAACACACACTTTGGATCATCATCGTCATCACTGCGGCGGTCTGGCTGACCATTGGGGCCACTGAAGATTTTGCAAGCCGAAGCTGCCCCGAGACACTTCACTAAAGTGATTTTGTTCTTAGCTTTTACTGTAAGAAATATAGTACCCGTTTACCTAACTACCTTTCAATCTTGATCGCCCAAGTGTGGACAGTAATTGGGAGAACTTTAACGGACGAAGACAGAAGAAAGAGGAGATTGAGAATTCCAATCAATCTCAATGTCAGCCTAGTTGAAAAAGTACCTACAGGTTTTGATTAGTTGTTGTTAATGTTAATTAATTTTGATCCTCTCTGATCAACTTGTCCACTCTTGGATGTCATCTTCCCATTGCTTTCTCTGTCTTCCTCTCCTCCTATTGTTTTGGAAAGTGTGTGACATGTCCGTACCATAATAGCTTTCGTTTTTGCACTGTGTTTAGTGCATCTTCATATGGTGGAGATGCACTTAAGATCACATTGGTGAGTTCTTGATAGTTCTACAAACAATACATTCCAACAGGGGAATTGCTTGCACGATGTATGAAAAAATATTTTCCAGGACAATATTTTATTGGGGACACCCCTATGTTCCGAAATCCCGATTTTCAGACAAATTATGGGTCTCGGGGGCTAACCCCTAATCCTAACCCCTACCCTATCCCTTCCATCAACCCTAACCCTAACCCCTAAACGACCTGTAACCTACCCTAAGCCTAACCCCTTCCCTAACCCCTACCCTAACCCATATTTTTTCGGAAAATAGCGATTTAATAGCGATTTCTGAACATAGGGTTATTTTTATTCACCCATGAAAATGCGGGCGTGGCTTTAAAAACAGAATAAAAAGTGGTCCAAGTCGAGGGGGGGAAACAAAAGACTTTGCGATGGAAAACATAGCCACAGAGTAGACCACGATGTTGTTAGTTTATATGTGTTTATGTTCACTGCGCTAAAATTGAGAACGAGGAGTAGAAATAACGAATCATGACGAAAACTGTGCATGACGAATAACGTGTTAGCTAGCCGTGCACTTCAACTCACCAACGCGCTGTCTTCTTCCTCCATCATTCCGTGTAAAAAACGATTTCGGCAGACGATGCAAACAGTAAAGGCCCAGACAGTGATCTAGAGACACAGCATCACCTTAACAGTAACAGTAACACGGCTGGAGCAGCAGCGGAGCGTCTTCCGTCTCCCTAGCAACAAGCAGCCATCTTTAGTTGGACATGTGTAATGACACAGTGTGGCCGCCAGAGGGCGACAAACGACGGGTTCTTTCTTCTTCTTCTCTGGTGTTTTTAAGGCGGTTTGCATCCATTTATTCGTTGCATTACCGCCCCATTTTGTCTCACTCTCACATCACACCCACATGTCGTTCGAAAGCATATAAAGAAATAATAAATAATACGAAATTATTATTTAATATTTTCTACTGCAAGAATATTTTGACCATATTTCAGAGCCTGACAGCCTGTGCTTAAGTAAGTCATTGGATCAGTGCTGTAACCTTCAAGTTGTTTTTGTACAAATGTATTTTACTTTTACTCAAGTATTAATTATCTGCATACCTTGCGTGTGTGTGTGTGTGTGTGTGTGTGTTTGTGCGTGTGTAGAATCAAAATATCGAATCAATATATTTACGCACAAGTTTACAGTGGAAAATGTATTTTTTTTAAAAGGTGGAGCTGAAAAGCTCAGGGCTATGAGATTAAAAACATTAGCAACGGACGCTGAAAAATGCTCCGAACTGACAGTTTTGTTCACTGCTCGAGTAGCAAGTTACTATAGAATGATGGGGTCCGGTCAAAATTGCCTGTCCAATTTCTTCTCCCGGTCCCGGCCTGGTTCTATTACATCTATATATGATACTAGTTATATCTCCACCACTGCACTCCTCTTCCCCGGCAGCAACAGGATTAAACCCAATAACATTCCGGACTCATTACTGTCGGAGATTGGATCATTACTGCCATAGATTAGATCATGATGCCTTAGATTAGAATATTACTGTCGTACATCAGATTTGTTCCAGCTACTTTAGGAGTCTGAGGCCAGACAAGGTAGAGCAGAATTGTCTAAAAAGTTTACACATACATATTGTAGTGAGCAGTGGAACTTGTCGTCACCGTGCGTTGTTCACCCATTGTGCTATTCTACTGACTATTATTGTAAATGTCAGACATTAATGCGCGATATGGGACACGCAGTTAGTTCATAATCATCATCATCATCATTCCCGTAGTCTGGCTGACCATTGGAACGCCACTGAAGACTTTGCAAACCGGCTCTCCATCTCTCCATCTCTCTCGGTCTGTAAAATCCATTTTTGCTATGAAGTGAAAGGAATAACCTCGGCTCTACAAGCGCATGGTCGGTCCACCAATTCAATTGCTCAGCACGCCTGTCAATCACGGAATAAAATATCCCCCGCCCGACCTGCGCTGCATTGCGTTGAAAATCGAATTTATATATTTGCTGCGCACTGTGCGGGTGCGTGGGCTGTGTTGCATGGGCTGCGCTGCGTGGTGGGGGATGCTCCGATGGCGGCAACACATTTGTTTTTTTGCGTGCACAGCGCTGCACATTCCTTGGTGGAAACCTGGCGTCAGACTGGAACTTTCTCTTGGATGTTATCTCCCCATCGCATTCTCTGTCTTCCTCTCCTCCTTCCACCTGGCACTGTGCCTTGAAGGATTGTTTTTGAGAGTCCTTGGGATCTCGTGACATGTCCGTACCATTTTCTTTTTTTGACTGTGGTTAGCAGATCTCCATATGGTCCATTGGCTTGTTTTATTCTGGCTTTCACTTCTTCACTGGTGATGTGTTCTCTATACAAGATGTTGAGGAACCTGCGACTAGTTAGAGAAGCCTTGAAGCCAATGCTAGCTGTGTAGAGGATATGACTAGTTTTAGCTACAAGGCTGTGATAGAGAGGTCAAATTGGACGGGATCCAGAGCTTGCCAAGTATGATTGGCTAGTGTCGGCTCAGAGGCTCGGATGGAGAGGCCCACTGAAAGTGGAGGGTTGACAGGGAGCACAGTGTGGCATGACGGGGAATGGCTGGAGCAGGGTCAAAGACTCTTAGTGGGTTAGGATTAGGGCTGCAACTAACGGATATTTTGATAATCAATTAATCAGCCTTTTTTGCTGACAATTAATCAAGTAATCAGCTAATTTTTGTGATTTCGCTATCTCCATGAATTGCTAACATTTCCGTTTTTTTAGTATTGGCATGGAACAGCCTACTCTTCCTTTCTTCTTTTTTACAAATTGTGGACCCAAAAAAAGAGCTTGTTGGTTCTACCCATAGACTGTATATAAAGTAGACGCAGCGTGCGTGACGTCATCCCATAGCGGTAAACGCGGGCTTTTTGAAGCTCGATCATAGAGCCAATGGGCGCTGACATTGCTGAGAAATACCCATATGTTGGGGTGGTCTTGGGAGGTTTGGAGATCCGAAGATCTGCTACAATGTTTTTAAAATTCAGATTGTATGTGCACCACAGTGTCTGTAATGGTGCGACAAGTTGTGAGTTCACTCCCACTCACGGGTAAATTTACCATATGTCATGCACAGCATGCGAAGGATGCTTGCTGTTTAACTGATCAACTGCTGTTGATTTTGCCAACAGTTATTGTAAATGATTCTGAACTCTGTTATCAATAGAGGACTGGCAACCTCCATTTCCAGATGTCTCCACTCCGATCATCTACCGCAATTCAGTCGGAACTGCAACATTCCCGCACACGTAGTGCCAGCACTAGCATTCCGATTAGCCCGCCTATCGGTCAGGGAGCCTCGGCATTCTGGAATAGTCGCTCTAATATTGGTGCCGTTGGTGGTTGCCGGCATTCCAATAGTGAACAGGATTAGGGTTAGCCCGGTCAGGCTTTGCAGGTGTAGAAAACACGACTGTTAGTATATAGTTACGGCGGCCTTTACAGCATGCCAGATCCGCGGCCCTTCCAAGTCGGAACGGCGGCGCTTCACACTGTGTCTGAGTGTATTTGGTCCTTATCAGATTTGGTGTTAAATTAACTCTTTTCATCGTGTTAAACTGCTCTTAAATCTAACTTGAAATTGAGCAAAAAATGAACACTGGCTAACACTGTACAGCACCGCCGGCACGTTCGTGAAGGGACCAGTGTCTGCATCTAAGCGGACGAAGGCCACGAGGGCCGGTGGCACGGCGAGTTGGCAGCTCCACTGCGACACAAACCCCTGGGGTCCGAGCCAAACCTCGGTCCGCGCAGAGGGGTCGAGTGCCACATGTGTCATGAGGTAATGAAAATGGCGGTCTTTATAGTTTGAGAGAGGACGAGGTGGGTGGACTTTGGGTGGGTCTTTGTAGAGTCTAATTGACACAGTGCTTTGTAACTCTGCAAATTAACACGAACACTAATAAGTATTCAACTCTCTCTGTTGTTGTAATAACTCTGAAAGAGTCATTGAACTTTGACACTGCATATTTAACACTGTAGTACACTATATGGGGCGCACTCCATTTTGTAGGGGTGTCCGAATTCCCCAGGTACCCTATATAGTGCACAGAAAGTATCCCACAATACACCACAAAAAGTAGTGAGCATCGGATGTACCCTAGACGGAGCAATATAACCCATATTGCATTGCGAGACGTTTTAAAAATGACCTAAACTTAAAAAAAATGTCACGGCGGGAGTAAATTGCGACCGACTGCAGAAAATAGTTATAAATGTAACTTCTTCTAATTTTTTCTGATGATTGTTGAATTTTATAATGATTTTTTTTATAACTATATTTATCATTTTGACGGAGCCAACTCTAGTGTACGAAATCTCGGCCGTTGCTGTTGAGTGCACTATAAGTGAGTTCACTATATGGGGGGTAGGAGATAGGGAGCGATATTGGACCCAGCCCCTGTCATTGAAATGGAGGCTTGTGACCAGAGAATTGTGGGGTGCATCGACGGAATCCTGGTGAGATTGTGGACACCGCAGTCTCCAGGAGCAAGGATCCTCTTCTTAAAGGAGATTAGATGTGTGCTTATTTCCCTGATGTGCCACTTGGAGACAATGGCTGTGTTCGAAATCGCTCCCTATCCCCTACTTCCTACTCCCTATATAGAGCACTCATAGTGCACAGCACGGCCGAGATTTCGGACACTATTGTCGGTGCTGTCAAAATGATTATGACATTATTAAATTCAACAATCATCACAAAAAGACAAAAGTACTTTTTTTTTAACCTAAATTATTTTTTGTCATTTAGGTCATTTAAAATGCGTCTTAATATGGGTGATATTGCTTGGACTGTCACTAGGGTACATCAAGGCGCACTACAGTTCACAGTGTACTTTGAGTGCACTATATAGGGTACATGGAGAATTTGCACACCCCTACAAAATGGCGTGCGCCCCATATAGTGAAGTATATAGGGAATAGGGAACGATTTCAGACACATCGAATGTCTTCCTTTATGTAAATTCTGTCGCAGGCTTGGTCGTAACACAGTCCAAGCAGAAGAGGATAGGAGGGGAAGATGTCTTTGGAAGTTCTGAAGTGGGATGGGTTAAATGCAGAGGATGAATTACACTGTACATGTATGCATGTGTGATGAAATAAAGTAGCTTTACCTATACCTTTAAGAAGGCTGTGTAGACTACGTCGTACGGATTTTAAAGAAAAATGACGCCGAAAATCTGTTCTGTTATGTTCTTCCCCTATCTGGGTTGATACATAGGATGGATTGCCCTGATACATAGAACGCACACAACAATA
>OMKY01223927.1:0-10561 GCA_900302395.1 Bregmaceros cantori
CTAACACTGCTATTATAAAAGCAAAACTATTGCTTGCTTTTGACTTCAGTAAAATTCTGGAGCTAAAATGACAGCATGTTAATTATGACTTGACTTGGGACTTGACTTGATTTGCCCAAGAAGACTTGAGAATTGGGACTTGAAAGAAGGACTTGGTCACATCTCTGGTAAGATCTCAATAATGTCTTATTTCAAATAGGGCTGCAGGGTGTTGCCCAAAATTAAAAGTTGCAGTGTTTCCACCATATTGCGGTTTCGTAGTTGCGTTTTTTTTGTTTTGTTCATCAGGGGATGGGTGGCTACGAATAGTAATAATGATTTTTAACTGCACTTTATTAGTAAAAGAACGTAAAACTGAGCATGTTTTCCATTTAATCTCGATTTATTTTTTTTCTAAAAAAAACAAACACATCCCTATCCCCCATATAGTGCACTACATGGGGTGCACGTCATTTTGTAAGGGTGTCCGAATTCTCCATGTACTCCAGATAGAAGTATCCCACAATGCACCCCGAAATGTAGTGAGCATCGGATGTACCCTAGACGGAGCAATATAACACAGAATGCATTGCGAGACGTTTAAAAAATGACCTAAACTTTTTAAAAATGCCACGGCGGGAGTAAATAGTGACCGGCTGCGGCAAATAGTTATAAATGTAAGTACTTCTGACTTTTTGTGATGATTGTTGAATTTTATAATTATATTTTTTATAATTATATTTTACAATAATTTTGACGGCGCCAACTCTAGTGTCCGAAATCTCGGCAGTTGCTGTTGAGTGCACTATAAGTGAGTGCACTATATGGGGGGTAGGGAGTAGGGGATAGGGAGGGATTTCGGACACAGCCATAGTCTACAGAACAGCAGCAACATGTAATCACTTGTCACTAGTGGTAGGCGAGCATGCTGTTGGTGGTACACAGGACTTTAGTCATAAAAAATGAGACGAACCCGGGTCTCCAGCTTGGCAGACCGTAGGGCTAACCGCTACACTATCTGAGCTGTGTTAATGTCACGCAGTAGTGCTGCGTGTTGCTGCAGTTTGTAAGCTCATAACAATAGTCAAACTAGATGCTATCATGTTAAAATACGTATAGGCTGCAGCAAATGCACCAAAATTGAATCACTTGTTCCGTGTGTCAGTTCCAACAACTCTACAAAATTTCATCCAGATCTCTGCACAACTTTTTCAGTTATCCTGCTGACAGACAAACCAACACGACCGAAAATATAACCTGCTCGGCACAGCCGCCACAGGTAATAAATGCATTTCTTTTTAAAAATTATTTTTAAGTTTTTTTTTTTAAGTTATTTTTTTCCATCATGTCGTTTTTTCCATCTTTATTGGATAGGATTAGTCGGAAACTGGGTTGAAGAGATCGGGGGTAGACATTGCAGACAAGTCGACGAGCGGAGTCGAACTTGCGACACTGCGGACGCTGCGATAGACACAGCGCCACTAACATGAATGGGGTTAGGTGCGGTGTCCATAACCACTTGGCCAACGCGGACCCCATAAATGCATTTCTGCTCGTTTCCAAAGGTTTCTTCTAGAGCTACAACTGATTAATCGATGATAATCGATTATTGAATTAATCCGCAACTAATTTGATAATCAATTAATCAACAGCGATTAATCGTTTCCTCGTTTAGTCGTTCCTCTAGTTAAATGTGTTGGATATATTGTTCGACGTTTGCCATATCAACAATGTTTCAGATTAATAATCACTACAATTTTGTGCACTGTAGTAGCTCAGTCTGTTAACAGTGAGTGCACGGCGGAGCACACAAATGGAACATGTGTGGCACGCAGAATCGTGGGTTCGCTTCCCCTCCCCGACATCTTTGCCGCATGTCTCCTCCCCCTTCTTCCAGCCAATCCTGAATAAAGCTCCAAAAACACAAAAGAAAAAATGAACAGATTAATCGATTAATCGTCAGAAAAGATGGCCGTTTAATCAATTATCAAAAGAATTGTTAGTTGCAGCTCTAGTTTCTTTACTAGTTTGTGCTATTCTGATAGCTACATAAATAAATTAAAACATATCCTGGAACATAAAACGCCCTGGTGAACACATGCAATGTCTTTCGACACCCAACTTAATTAAACAATCGCTTAGAATAAAATCTTATATCCAGGCAATGAATCAGATCCCTAAAAACATCACTTCCATCCTCATCACTTTGTCCTTGTGCTATTTCCAGCCTTACCCTGAACAGCCAAGTCCTGTTTTTATTTTGTCACAAAACTAATTAGATGTTCATTTTATTTTTTTAAAAAACCTGCCAATCATCTGAGTCACACCCCTAAAATACTAGCCTGGCGAGCCAGAACCAACGCATCGTCCATGCATCGCACCTCGCTAGACGCTTGCATTGGAAAATCCAAGTCGCCTTCAGTACGGAATCAATCGACCAATCAGCGCGGACTAGGGAGGAGTTTGTACGGGCTATGCGAGACGTGGGCGGAGACTGTACGGGCTACGTGAGACATGGGCGGAGACTGTACGGGCTACGTGAGAGTTTGGTTGTCCCACCTACTGCGCTGTGACTATATCATGGACACGTTTTTTTTTTTTTTACGTTTTCCGACCTTGGTTTTCCCAGACCCAATGCAAGCGTCTAGCGATGTGCGATGTGTGGACGATGCATTGGTTCTGGCTCGCCAGGCTACAAAAATACTACATAATTTTTTGCACAATTTCTAACCAGTCCCGGAAGCAATTTGCGTGTGTTTGTTTAAAAAACAAACAACCATTAAAAGACGAAGATGATCCGATTCCTCAGTGTCAGTAGGTTTACGCTCATTTAAGTTGAGCTATGTTTAGAAACATTGATTTATTGACGGTGTCCTCTCTCGTAAGACAGATGCTTGTTTGCATGGGATCACTATCATCGGCCTCTTCAGAAATGCACTAATGGTACAGGATGTGAACGGAGGACGGGTCTGGGCTACGGTTTTCATAGTTACATGCAATAGACAAGTTCAGCCGGTTAGATTTCTACTCTGAACGTAACTTCCGGTGACATTTATTTTGCTGTGTCTGGCTATTTTTCAACATGTCTACTCAGTGGGAACACACACCTACCACGTTCTTTAAAATGGATGGTGGTAACTTGTCGTGTGCTATTCCCCACCAAAATGCTCTCGTGAGGATCTGTGACGCACAAACGCATGATTTAATAATCAGTGCAACCCGTTTCATTTTCTCATTCTTTTTGAAATTACTAGTAGAAGCAGCCAGTCTATTGGTCCAGAAGAACGTGTGACCACTCGGTGAGTAACTTCAAGTCGGATTTTGACTGTATTTCATCAATATGTATACAAAATGGTGAACGAAGCAAGGGGGTGATGTGTAACTGGTCACAGACCGACATCTAGTGGTCAGAGTTTGACCTGGTGTGTGTTTTGTGTGTTTTGTGTCCTTGTCACTACCAGACTTTACATAGGCAACATTCAGGCACCGGAAGTGACCAACAGAAGGGCGGTACAAATGACTCCGCCCAGTTTTTCGCGCGTAAACCCTATATACCTAGATCGTCTATATACCTTTTTTCCAAAGAAATATGCAATCAGGGCATTTTGCTGCCAGCGTGCATTTTGTTTACACTCTCACTGTGTGCTCGGAGCGTACAGAGGAACAGTTTGAGAGAGAACTTTTAAAATGTGTAAAATAAAACATAACAAAATATATTGAAAAGGAGGCCAGAGAGAAATATTTATAAAAGGTAAACATTATAGTACGGTGAGAGTGAAAACAAACTGCGTGGTGGCACCAATATATGGCCAATCGTCCAACATTCCTATTGTGGTGAAATTCTAATTCCCTCACAATGACGTAGCCTAACAAACCAGAACAAATGAATCGTCCACGCATCGCACGCGACTAGAGCGCTCATTTAGTCTGGGTTCGGTAGGCTCGAAAAAAGGGTCAAAAAAGTGTCAATCAAATGAAGTTATCAAATCAGAGCATAGTAGGCGGGACAAGTGGCGTGGAGGCTCACATCTGATTGGATCGCCCGAACGTGGACGATAATCTGATTTGTCGGCCTGCCGTGAGCGATGCATGGACCATTTGTTTTAGTTTTTTTTTAAATCTTTTAAAATCAAATATAGAGTTGGTTCATTAACTTTTTAATTTTTACTTCTAATGTATTTTTGCGGCACATTTTTTTTTTCAGTTTTATTCAAGATTAGTTGGAAGGCGGTAAAGAATGAAAGGGGGGGGAGACATGGAGCAAAGCTGTCGGTTAGCGGTAGCAAACTCACAATCTCTGTCCAATTATGGAACGTGTGTGCGTTGCTTTATTATCTGCGCCGGGCCGTAGCCGCAAAGCAGGTTATGTTTTTAGCCGCGTTGAGTCGATAACTCAAAAAGTTGTGCGCGGATCAGGATGAAAATTTGCAAAGTTGTTGGAAATGTCAACCACTTAATCGATAGTTCGCTGTGTCTAGTAGGGGTGTAAATCACACCCATCATGGCGATTCGATTCAGTATCGATTTTCTGACCCAACAATTCGATTATTTTCAATAATTCACCACGATTCGATACGATTTCGATACCATTCGATTACATTTCTTTTTAGCCAACAGGCTAGACAATGTTTCAAATTTGAAATAAATCGATGACAGCTGTAATATCGTTATACATTTATTTAGACTGTATATACACGCATACAGTCTATGGCCATGGCACACATACCGTGTTTGTTTGTGCTGAGGAAGCGAGGACGGCGACAGATAGATTTAGCGCCACCCGCAGCACGGGAGTGGAACTACGTCCAGGAGCAAATAGGAGGAAAAAAACGATACTCTCGTGGACGTATCGATACATTGTATCGACAGTTGTTGTATCGATATATCGATACAACAACAATATTATTTACACCCCTAGTGTCTAGTCACGCGACTTCCGGGTCCAGGGGCTGAGTAGGAGACATGTTCGCTGGTGGTGTCAATAGCAATCGTGCTGCTCTAGGAACACTTGCATTGATAATGGGTTGCCACACATACTGCTAGCAAAAGTACTATGTTTTTGTACCACTATGGCGCAGGTTTGCAATCACTGAGTGCCTCTAGTTTACTTTATTTACTTATTCACTTTACTATTTAAGCTACTACCATATTCTTTAATGACAAGGAAAAAAAACACACTCAAAGATACATCAGTAATAATGAATGAAAGATTCAGAGAGCTGCAACCAATTAATCGATTAATCGATGTTAATCAATTATTGAAATAATCGCCAACTTATTTGATAATCGATTAATCGGCAGCGATTAATCGTTTCATTGTTTGGCCTCAAACGTGTTGAATATATGTTGTTCCCAATGCAATTTTTCCAGTGTCAAGGCCCCAATACAATAAAGACAACATGTAAGATTGTGTGAAAGCCCAATATGTTATAATTTAGCCTGTAAGTGTAGGCTCTTTCGTATTACTATAAAATGGAGATAGTGAAACAGCAAAAAGTTTGTAATATTAATATTGCGAACTTTTAATAATGTTTCATAATCATAATTAATGCTAATAATCGCTCAGATTTGAAAGGAAAAATGAACCGATTAATCTATTAATCGCCAGTAAAAATAGCTGATTAATCGATTATCAAAATAATTGTTAGTTACAGCCCTAATTCAGTAATAATTGTTTCATAATTAAATATTTGCCCCGCTCTGATCACATATCGTATCAAATCATTAACTGGCCAAAGATTCCACACTGCTAGAAAAAAAATCCTGTCCTTTATCTTGATTGACGAGCTCAGAACTAAAAGTAGCTCCATCAACGTCTCAGCGTGCGGAGTACAGTCTTTCCAAAAACATGTCTCCCTGGACTCTCAGTAAAGATATTTCCAAAACATAAATAGACGGGGACACGTCCATCACTCATTGGGTAAAACAAGTTACACATGTATGCATGCCAGGGCTTGAAAACCAAATTATTTTTTCCAAACGGTGCAGGCAGGCCTTCCTTTAACGTTTTCGATCTCAGAACCGTTCCCTCACCAAAATATCGGTCCTGAAACGGCTCGGAACGCAAAAATGTTGTTCGTTCTTAAAGTTCCTTATTTGGTGCACTGTTAAATTTAGACATTGTTTATACAACATATATTTGGTATTAACATAAAACTGGGTTTAAAACGCCATTGCATTTGCTTCCTCATCTGTCCACAAGATGCAGCCCCAGATGCATGAGGCTTGATGACTAACAGTGAAAGTGGACGTAAATAGTCTCCCGGGCATGGGATATGTTAATTTTATAGAGAACAACAAAAAAAAACATTCTTAACCGGTTTCATAATGTTCCGTTTCTGTTCTCGAACAATTGAAGAAATATTTTTTAATTTCCGTTTCCGCACCTCGTAAAATTCCTTAAAATTCTGTTTGTTCTCGGTTTTCATTCTTTGAACCGGTTCAGAGCCCTGATGGATACTAGATTATTTTATAGGTCGATTAGTTGCAGATTATTAGTTGACATTCTTCAAAAAAAATACCCAAAATATTCACATCAAATAATAATTGTAAGAGATTGAGCTCAACTGGAAGAAATAGTAATTTTGGTTCTTCTTAACCAACACATGAACAACAAAGTTACTCTGACGTTAACACCAGTTAATATATACCGTAATATTTCCGTGTTTTTTATTCACCTTTTCTATCAATTATGTCCATTTAATATTTGGTTTCTCAGAAATTGAATTAATATCAAATTTGTGTGGACAAATATGGGGTAGTGGCACAGAATATTTTTTTATTACATTTTTACCAAAGGTCCATTAAAATTTTAGATTATCTGAATCATAATCCAGATCAAGAGGTTTTTTGTTTTAAGTTCGTTTTTGGGAGCATTCTTTATTGAGAGAAAGATAGTAGTAACAGAATTAAATCAGAAACTGGGATGAAGAGTCGGGGGGAGACATTGCAGAAAAGTCGGAGAGGGGATTAGAACCTGCGGCGCTGCCCGACCTATGGTCCGGGCGGATGCTCTATCACCAATCTGCCACCGCGCCCCTTCAAGATTTTTTTTTTTTTTACAAATCTTTACAAAATTTTGTGTGTGCCTACTGGAAAAATAAGTTGACATTATACATGTACTCAGAATTAAGCTAACCCTACAGCCTTGGTTCTTTTTATTAGAACCTTGGGAGTTCCTCTTGAAAAGTGCCAACTATTCGTTGATGAATTGGTGACTAATCGGTTATAAAACGAGTCGACAACTGATCTAATGATCGATAATTGGCAAGGAAATGAATCATTGTGCTTATCGACACAATTAAAAGGTCATAATTGATTTTTAAAAAAGCATGAATGTGAAGAAATCCATGACAATATTACAGTATAAATGACATGTAATGAGTTGTCAGTGTCAGAGAAAGTAACTTAATATGTTGGTGAAGAACAACCCAAATTAAATTTCAAGTTGACAAGATTTGTTGTGAGAATTTGGGGTATTTTTAAAGGAAAAATTAGTCGATTAATAATTTCAACAATCGGCAACTAATCGACTATTAAAATAATGATTAGGTGCAGCTTTATTGGAGAGCTTACTGTGTCCCTACTTACCACGCGAGAACAACGTGGTCATTTGTGTCTGAAAAAGTCGAGGTTGCGCGTGGTCCCTAGAAACAAGGAAAGCAGGATGGGCGCCAGGTCCTTTAGCTAACAAGCACCTTTCCTATAGAATGAGCAAATGTGCTGCTTGGGTAGCGAAGGCAGACACCCTCTTGACATTCAGGAGAATGCTCAAGCCATTAGTCTTTGACAATACGCTCCGTCTCCCACCTCCAGGCTAAAGTAGAATCGACGTGGCGAGATGGCAGCCCAATCAGGCATGCAGACCTCTCCTAGAACCCTAATCCTTGTAAAGTGCCCCCAGACAACCGTGTAACCGTGTATGAACACATCAGTTGAAATGAGTGGTGCTGAGGTAAAGCTTAACGTTTTTTTTTCAGTTCACTATGTAGTAGCATGTAAGTTAACAGTTGGTTTGTGACTAGTTCCTAGCCCACCACCGCTCCCACGTTGACGATGACGCAAGCAAGCAATGGGGAATGAGATTGTGACATCACACCTTCGAAAAATCTGCCCGAGTGAGCAGGATCCAGGCCTGGATTGGGAGAAATCGGCCCGGGCATTTTTGACTTGGACTGGCCCCCATTGGGCACATCTGACATGGAATTGACGTTTAGCACCTTATTAGCACCTAAAATGAAGTAGAAAGAGCTAGTGGCAGGGCTTGAAAACGGAATTGTTTTTATAGCGTTCTTTTCCGAACGGTTCAGGCAGGTCTATGTTTAACGTTTTCGTTCTCGGAACCGTTCCGCCACCAAAATATTGGTCCTGAACCGGTTCGTAACGCAAAGATTTCGTTCGTTCTTAAAGTTCCCTACATTGTTCAATGTTAAGTTCAGATATAGTTTTTACAAAATATATTCGGTGGACTTTCAAACCTTAGTGCAACTGTATTAACGTGAAAACTGGGTTTAAAACACCATTACATTTGCTTCTTCGTCTGTCCACAAGATGGAGCCCCAGATGTATGGGGTTGATAACTGACAGTGAAAGTGGATGGAAATAGTCTCCCAGACATAACATATTTTAAAATACATAGAGAACAAAAAAGAACGTTTTTAACCGGTTTTGTCAATTTCATAATGTTCTGTTTCTGTTCCGGAACAGTTAAAGAAATCTTTTTTCGTTTCCGCTTCAGCTCCTCGTAAAAGTCCGTAAAATTCTGTTCGTTTTCAGTTTCCGTTCCTTGAACCGGTTCGGAGCCCTGGCTAGTGGCCATTTACACACAAATGTGAGTTTGAAAATAACCTTCATTTTATCTTTACATAACCATGACATCTACCTTAACAAGTAATGCCACTGTTCTGAATGAGTGATGAAGGGCTGGGTGTGTATTAAGCGCATAGTGATTTACATCATGGTGTTTTTTTTACTGATCCACAACAACAGCACTTTGTCATCATTATGTCATGAGCAGTCAGAATGAGAACCTTTTTTTTTTTGTGTAAGCATAAAAACAGCTCTCAACTCATGCTGCCAGTTGCATGCTGGGAACTCCACCCGCCTAATACGAAGCACATGATGTCATGTGTTTCTTGTCATGTCATTTAGTCTGGATTGAGAGCTGCACGATAAATCGATTTGAACGAAATCTGATTTATTTGTTCGGACGATGGCAAATAGAGTCAAATCGATTTTCCCATCAGCCAGCGTACTCACGGTAGTGCCTTGTGTTTCCAGACACGCCCCCTTCTTCATACACACAAGTTCCTCTGGCTGGCAGGCAACGCTGATATAGTTTCTGAGCGAAATGGCACTTAAAATCTGTTGTGTGGAATTGGTTCGGCTTTGCAACTACTAAATAATATAAAAGCAGGGCTCCGAACCAGTTCAAGGAACAAAAACGAAAACCGAAAACGAACAGAATTTTGTGGAAATTTACGAGGAGCAGAAAAACTAAAAAGGATTTCTTCAACTGTTCCGGAACAGAAACGGAACATATGAAATCCACAAAACCGTTAAAAACTTTTTTTTTCTCTATATGTTTTAAGATATCCTATGTCTGGGAGACTATTTCCAGTTGTGCATCCATACAACTTTCACTGTTAGTTATCAAGCCCCATGCATCTGGGGCTCCATCTTGTGGACAGACGAAGAAGTAAATATAATGGCGTTTTAAACACGGTTTTCATGTTAATAAAGTTGCACTGAAGTTTGAAAGTTCACCAAATATTTTTTGTATAAACTATATCTAAACGTGACATTGCACAATAAAAGGAACTTTAAGAGTGAACAAACTTTTTGCGTTCCGAACTGGTTCAAGACCGATATTTGGGTGGCGGAACGGTTCCGAAAACGAAAAAGTTAAACATAGACCTGTCTGAACCGTTCTGAACGGAACGTTTTAAAAATAATTTCCTTTTCAAGCCCTGTATAAAAGGATAGCAGCCCAACTGATCTTTTCCCAAACATAGAAAATGAACATCCAGCAGAACGGGGACAGTGTGTTGTTATGCAAGCGGCCACAAAAACTTTCTGCGGATAAAGATTACAGTGGTTTCCACATCGCGAAAGACACGGCCCAGGATTTTAAAACGTCTTGAATGCACTTGTTGTGCGATGCCAGCCACGAACTATTTCAAACGTTTTGCTACATCTTTATAACACGACTCGAGACACCACGTTGCCTCGGGATCATAGACTGTATATAAAAATGGACACTGCATTCGTTTTGATGTCTACTTCCCGGTTGGTATGGGGGGAGCCTAGTCTTCTAAAACGAGTCCTATGAGAATTCCAATACAAATATTCCAATTTTAGCAGCCTGTTTTAACCTATTTAACAATCTTTCCTAATTTATTTTTTAATGTTTATTGCCGGGATAATTATCGGTTAATTGAGTGAGGGGGGTCATAATTTCACAAACGCGTCAGATTTGGCGTTAATATTTTTTATTTCAGCTCCCATAGGATCCCATTCATTCTGACTGTCGTTGATGGATGACGTCATGCACGCTGTGTCTTCTTTATATACAGTCTATGCT
>OMKY01223928.1:3386-14370 GCA_900302395.1 Bregmaceros cantori
AATCCAGTTTCCGACTAATCCTATCCAATAAAGATGAAAAAACTGCACTGACGCTGGAGAAAATAAAGAAAAAAGGAAATAACCATGTATGTAGTGTTACCACATGAACCTTTATAAAGTAATCCAATTACTATTACACACTATTTCTCTCAGAAGTAAGTTAGATTACAAATTACTTTTTATTAATAGGAACCAAGTTAGATTACTGATTACTTTTTATCAATAGGAACCAAGTTAGATTACTGATTACTTTATATTAATAGGAACCAAGTTAGATTACTTAAGTTACTTGACACTAGTTTTTAGTATGTTCAGCAGCTTCTTAAAAAAAGACAAAAAAGACAATTTTGCCAATACTCACTTTATTGGAAGTAGATTTAAGAATTAATTTTACATACATAACATACTCAAAATGCATACAATCTTTTGATTGATTTACTGTGATATAATGTCAGGCAAATTATGAACGTTATCGCAACTAACTAGTAAAGTAACAAACTAGTAACTGAAGTGATTTGGGAGAGTAATTTTAATTTGATTACAACTTTGGAGAAAGTAATGCGGTAGATTAATAGTTATTAGGGGCGTGCGGTCGCAGAGTGGTTCCATGTCTCTGGCCTTTCTGCAATGTCTCTGCCCAACTCTTCATCCCAGTTTCTGATTTAATCCCATCACTATATCTCTCAATAAAGAACGAAAAAAGGCGCTTGCCCTCAAAAAATAACTTAGAAAAAGAAAAAGATTACCAGTTACTGAAAAAACGGGGTGGCATCAAAGTAACTTAGTTACTGTAACCTAGTTACCAACATCACTGCCTGTATGTTAATGAGGTACTTTGTACTGTTGCACTTGTTGTTAGCGCAGCACACCACCATAAAGAAGGGCTGTGAATAGCAGCTAAACGACCGAGGCAATTAATGGCTGATGTTGGTTTAGTTAACTTTTAGTCTGCTGGCAATGCCAACACATTCTCACTGCTCTGTGGCCAGGGGGGTCCCCAAGGCAGGAGACTGCAATCTCATTGTTGTCTAGAGATACTACATGTTGTGTACCTGTGCAGATATGGGTGGAAGAGTAGTCTGGTACAAAAAAAAAAAATCGCATTTACATGCTGGCTAGTATTTAATGGCCAGAGTTGCCGCAGTCATTTTTGGTAAAAAGACGCAGCAAAGGGGGGGGGGGGGCAGAGTGGTTATAGAGTGTGCCCCCAGGACCATAGGTTAAGTAGTGCTGCGGGTTCTAATCCCCTCTCTGCTTTTCTGCAATGTCTCATGGTCTCATCTTGATTCTTCCTCCCAGTTTCTGATTGAATCCTTTCAGTGTCTCTCTCAATGAAGAATGAAAACCGGTGCAAAAAAAAAAAAAACTAACAATGAAAAACTTTTTTTGTGTGCCACTTTTACATCTTTGTTGACAGGAGTAGTCTGAATGGGGTGAGAGAGCGGGGAGGCAGACCTGCAGTATACTTATGTCGTAAACAGGAATCAATCTCAGACTAAGCCATAGGCACAAGAGTGTACAGGACTGGATGAAACTTCTCCAGTCAGTGCCACTGGCTCAGGATCTGGAGGTGGCCGAGCGACCACACTGCACCATGGCTGCCCACCGCTCCTCAGAGATGGGTTAAATGTAGAGGCTGAATTTCACTGTACATGGTTGTATATGTGACTTAATAAAGTACACATTTTTACAAGATGCTGATGCCGTATATTTGGGCGCAGAACTGCCCCTAGTGGGTAAGTAACAATGTACAGCCAGTCTAACCGGCACAATTGTAGCTGTAAAATTAATTATTTTCATTTCATTTCATATTATACTGTATTTTATTTAGAAAAATATGTAGCATGTACCCTATAACCATGAATAAAATATGTTTAATGAACTAATGTTAGCATTTTATAGCTCGTTTCAACCAGAGATGGCAAAAAGTACCCAAATTTCTTACTTGAGTAAGAGTAAAATACATTTGTGAAAAAAACAACTCGAGTATGACTACAAAGTACTGATCCAAATATCTACTCAAGTATAAAGTACAGGCTGAGAAATAAAAAACAAATACATTTGAAAGTAAAAAGCACAGGCTCTAAAATTAACTCAAAAGTATTTTTGAAAGTTTTCAGTACAAAGTAAAAAGATACATGTGTATAAAATGCACTTGTACTGAGTACAAGTAAGAAGTCAGAGAAAAAAAGTACAGATACATGAAAAAACTACGTAAGTACAGTAATTACAAAGTATTTGTACTTTGTTAGTTGCCATCTCTGGTTTCAACTTTCAACCCACCAATCACAGCACACTTTGCACTGCAATGGGCAAAGTGATTTGATGCCTCTACTCGGCGACATAGCAAATAATATTGCCCAATGAAAAGACCAGCGCTGGAGGTGGAAACGACAGCGGCGCCAGTCTGTCACTCTGCAGGTCTCTCTCGACAAGGCTCCGATTATAATTAACACTGGGGACAGGACAATTAAAGCATGAAGGAAAGTCGCAAATTGGAAGTAACGGCGGCAGAGTAAATAGCTGTCGGCGCCTTGATTACGGACAAAGTGAAAGATGGCGTGAGACAAAGGGAAAGACCTGTGTGTGTGTGTGTGTGTGTGTGTGTGTGTGTGGTGTAATGAGGGTCAAAAGGAACCCAGAAGATTCTCTCCAAGCCGTGCCGGCCCACCTCCCCATCACACAGCTGAGGCTAATTGAAAGAGCCACACCTGCACACTTGTCTTTGTCGTTTTATTTATTTATCTTTTTTTTTTTTTTGTAGGTGAACACAAGCCAGCGTCGATAGCTAACTAACAGGTCACTGCCAACAGGCAGACACGCGCCAGACATGCGTTAACAATTACAGCGCGACAACATGCCCCGTACAAGGTGAATTTGGTTGTTTTTAACCACTGGGGAGATGACACAATATTTCTTGGGGCTTTTTTTTTTCTGCTAACTTGTTTTCTAATTACCCTCAAGAATACTGCAGGCGCAAGGTTTTGTGAACCGTGTTCTGTCAACTTGCCTGTGCGCCGATCTGGATGAAATTAAACAAGCCGGTGACAATAGAATAACTGATTTCAGAAATCATGCAATACTGATGCAAAACCACTTACTTTCGGGTTCTAATCCAGGATCAAAGGTCACTTAAGGACATCAGTCTATAGCAGGGGTGTCAAACATACGGATACGATTTACCAAAATAGGCAAGTTTACCAGCTAGAAATAGGACACTGCCATTTCATCCCATACTCAGACACGCATTTCTGTTGTCTGTATAGCTGCCTGTCTAAAGTCATTGTAGCAGCCCGACGTGTCTATAGTCTCACCCAGACCTGTGATATAGTCAGCCGGTTAAAATCAGCCGCAAATCAATTGCAAATTCATTAGAATTCATTTTTCGTTCTTGAATATAAAACATCTAAAAAGATAACACATAAAATGGACACCAGTAAAATGATTTTATTTTTAATTTAAAACAGATATGGTGCAGATATGTTGCCATGCCTTGGTAACGGACAGAGCAAGAAACGTTTATAAGGTGTGGGGGGAGCCGAACAATTCAAAGACACCCCACATGGACAAAGAACAAATAAACTCCACACCTGGAAAAAAAAAACAGCCAGTAACACGAGGTGACACAAATCTGTGCGTTTAGCGTGCAAACCAAGAGCCTAGAACAGCGTGACATTTTTCCTGGAGGTTTGGAGTTACGATTAACATATAGATAGAGGAATTCCCAGACGCATGCAAGTCATGATTGCCCTTATTGGGCACTGGGGGTCGATGAAGGGAATTGAGCTACAGAAGAGTGTGAGAGGGCGTTCTGCCATGCAGCCCCTCAAGCTGTGGGACGCCCTTTTCCAACAACCTCAGAACATCACAGTCTGCTAGGGTGGCAAACAGCAAATATATTTACTTTTCATTTTAATCACATATTCTGTCAAAATTTCCATGGACTAGTGTGTAACGCCCTAGCTCAGTGTGTTAAGACAGTGCACTACATAGCACATATACGCAGGTATTCGTGAGTTCGCTACCCCTCATTGACTGCTTTGCAGCATGTCTTCCCCCCCCTCCTTTGCCCCTTTCCAGGTAATCCTGAATAAAGATGAAAATGGTCGGAATGGGAAGAAAAAATGGAATTAAAACATTTCCATCAACTGGGGCGTCAACATTAGCTTAATGCATTATTCGATTATCATCAATTTTAACTTTTTTTTTTTTACTTTCTTTTCACTGCTAGGCAATAGGGGTGTAAATAATATCGATTTTGTATCGATATATTGATACAACAGCTGTCGATACAATGTATCGATACGTCCGCAAGAGTATTGTTTTTTTTTCTCATCTATTTTTATCAATTTGCTCCTGGACATAATTCCACCCCCGTGCTGCGGGTGGCGCTAGACCCATTTGGCACCGTCCTTGCTTCCTTAACACACACAAACACGGCTTGTGTGCCATGGCCGTAGACTGTATGTGTTTATATACAGTCTATGGCCATGGCGGAGCAGAGCCAAGAGAGTGAGACAGCAGAGAAAAAACGGATAGGTAATACATTCACTCCCCCGCGCACACTCACTCATTAGCTCCTTCTCCATTGTCTTGCCCTTTGGGTAAAAATAAATAAATAAATGTAATCGAATCGTATCAAAATCGTATCGAATCGTGGTGAATTCTTGAGTATCGGAAAAAAATTAATCGCTGGGTCAGGAAATCGATACTGAATGAAATCGTCATAATTGGTGTGGTTTACACCACTACTAGGTAATATGGTACCATGTAAGGCAGGGCTGTTAATCTGCATGGCCAAAACATTGTCAACACTCAATCTACTTTAAGAATTAAGTGCTGATAAAGTTCTTCAACAATGGGTTTTCATTCCATAACACTCATAGGAGGTATTGGGACATTTTGGATCTGTGCCAGAGATGAATGAAATATTATTTTCAGTCGAAGCAGCGTGCACAGATGTCAAATTGTAATTTTATAATGAAGTGTTGGGTAAGAAAATTAATGGACTGATCTATCCGTTAATCAATTATTGGCATCGCTAGCAAGAGAATGACAAGTTATGCAGTATATTTATATACTGGATATATGTCATTAAAGTATGTACTGTTATTGAAATGAATGATAATAATAAATGATAATGTCACGGTTCCATTGTACTTGTTCGGTCCAAAGCTGTGCCATCATCGGATGCCCCTTCCCATCAGCTATGAATCAATGATGCTTCCATGTGACATTTGGCATGTACCTTGCTCTTGCTATCTTAGAGACGGGTTTACGTGCAAAACACTGGTGGGAGTCATTTTGTCCCGCTGTTGTTAAGGTCACTTCCGGGGCCTTATTGTTGCCAATGCCAACGCTGGTACTGGACCGATGTCCGAGCACACAAAACACATAAAAATGCACGGCAATTCAAAATCCAACCACAAGGTGTCGGTCTGTGACCATTACACATTACCCGTTGCGAAATACAAATACAAAATCCGACTTAAAGTTACTGACCGAGTGGTCACATGTTCTTCTGGACCAATAGGCTGGCTGCTTCTACTAGTTGTTCCAAAAGGAATGAGAAAATGGAACGAGTTGAACTGATTATTAAATCATGCGTTTGTGGGTTACAGATCCGCACAAGAGCATTTGGGTGAGGTAGAGCAAACCGCAAGTTACCACCGAATAGACATGTTGTAACCGAAGAGACATGTTGTAAAAATAGCCAAATACACAGCAGGTAACTGACACCGGAAGTGACGTTCAGACACCAGAAGTACCCCCCAAACTCGTCTATAGCCCCTTAGCTTACTTTAGCAGCCATGTTTAACACCTGGCTTTGTCTGGTATAGTTTAATAAATGAACCTTAGACATATTCCTGTGTAAAGACTGGTCATTTCCTCTATGTGGACGTCATTATCTGAGCTGTTCTAACAGTACTCACCGACACTGCCATGCGGCCCAAGACGTTCTCCGGGATTCTTCCGTAAACATCCAGTGAGCCACCTGGATGGACGGATGGTTTAAAGCATCATCAGGAATTAATGCAACCACTAAAAAGCGTTTTACATATTAAAGCCAGGCACCCTCCAGTAGCTACATGACGCGAACAGCACATTTTGATGTTAAGCAATGCTTCCCGATCCAAAATTTTTTTGCTATTTCATTTGACAGCGTCTGTCTGTCTGTCTGTCTGTCTCTGTCTCTCTCTCTCTCCACACAATTTTTTTTTTGTTTTCACATTGATTACGTTTATTTTAAAGTAAAGGAAAAATATAAATAAATAAAAAAAATATAATGCTGAATTATAATAACATTTTCGCTGCTAGGCAACCTTGCAACAAATCACTGTAATTGCTTTTCAATATTAATGTTTTAAATAGTTCTATTAAACCCTTTATTTGAAACACGGTCAAAAGCTAACGCCTGCATGGTAGATCACGCCACTTGGTCATTTGAAAAGTGGATATTCAGGTTGAAAACGTGTGAGCACCACTGAGGGTACTAGAATTCTGAAAATGACGAGTGTTATGAGATATAATAAAGCAGATGACTGAGGAGCAGTGAGGTGGACACCGCACAGGCGCACACACACTTTAGAGATTTGTCACAGCCTTGTAGCTTTTAGCACGCCGACATGGTAGCAGTACAAAGTGAGATGTTAATGGTTGGGGAAAACAAGACAGCAGAGTCCCCGGAGCCATCAGCTCTCCCTTTCTACCACACACATTAAAACCTCACTGGAGCCTGGAGAATATGTACTGGACCCGTCAACCTTTTATTAGCAGCAAATATAACTAAATATATTCCCAATGGAAGTACTGTCATGATCAGAGCTGAAACGATTAAGGCTTGTTTCGTCCAAATGAATGGCCATTCGAGCGACTTGGCAATTGATCTGTAGTTGACGCAGCGTTCGAGTTCAATTTGTCCATGTCCCGCGTTTGACGCGCTACACGTCTTTGCGTCTGACGCCCACGCGTTTCCGTGTCTGCTTTGATGCCAACGCCAACTCTTGGCGTTACAAGCGTCAACATTACCATACAAGACATTATTACCTGTACCACTATTCATGTTATGTTGACTGTGTGCCCACCAGAGAGTATGCGGTGTTCCAACCATAAATACTACTGTGTATATCGGTTTCGCTTGTATAAGCAACATGGCAAATAAAGCCGATTCTGATTTGTTGCGACTACAAAAATAGTGTGTCGTCAGCGTCGACTGCTATAAATATATATCCCCGAAATGCAATCGAAGCTTCAATAAACCCCAGAAATTGTGTAGAGCCATGCTTGCTGTGATGTCACAGGGGCCTTTTTTGTGGCGTCTGACTTTGAAGGTTATATGGCAAATATGTGTATGTATGTCCAAGACAAATTTCTCCTGGACCGAATAAAAATAATCTTGACATATCGCTGTTAATCTACCTCTTAAAGAAGAGTGCTGGTGTACAATATTTTGTGTTTTAGTGTTATCGCACAAAGGAAAAAGTCAGCCATCTTGAAAGATTCTATGCTTCATATGAATGAATAAATGAAATGTACATGCTTTATCTTAAAACCAAGCAACTATTGTGAAGACAAAGCTACTTTGTCTTCACAATAGTTGGGCTATAACTGTCAGTTATAGCCCAAACAAAATTCTTGAATTCAGCCATCTTTCAAGTGTTGGACCTCAAAATCTCACCAGTTCATGAGCATATAGAGCATTAACACACCAAATGTAGATCAAATCCATCTGTTCAAAAGTTAGTGTGTTAACACAAAATACATTACACGGTGGCAGCGCACATTACATCCCCTATGCACGTTTCTGGGATGTAAATAGAATCGGGAACTACCTTCTTGGAACTTGAGCAGAAAAGCTACAAAATAGTGGTACACAGCTAAATGGAGCCAATTGGGGCACACTCAAACAGCTGATTGACACGATAGCTGAATAGAAAATGTATAGTGCTCCTACATGCAACTTACCGTCCATGAATTCTGTGCAAATGTTTATCCGATTCTCCACAAAGAAGGCGGTGTAGAATGTTATGATGTAGGGAGAGTCGCACTAAAAAGACAAGGAAGATGAACATGTTCTCAAAGGGGCATGGCCTAAAATGCACATCCAGGTAATAATAATAATAAATACATATTGCCAACATTGTCAGTCTAGTCCGAGGTCCCCAGTTCTTGAAAAAGGACAGGAGGTGGAACAGACTTTGGAGATTCGGTGTCATCACTGATAAAATATGCAGTACTAGTCTTGCACATGATAACCACGCAACTTTATCTAGCGACTGGTGATAAGAAACACCAGCCTGGTTACCAGACCGTTGTGCATGCCGCTGCAGCCCTGCTGTATAACAGTCTGGGATCGGGGGCGTGGTCGAAGAGATTCTCTTCGACCAATCAGAGCGAAGTAGGAATCTTTTCTCATTTATTACACACAACGTAACAAACACAACTGAGTTGAAGAGTTCACACAACAATTCAGGACCATGGACAGAGTGCCATATTTCAAACAGTTTCACAGCGTTGTTCAAGACACAGGAGAAGACAACACAGCAGAGGAGCACAGCAGATGTTGTTCAGGCAGTATGTAACGCAATGATTCTCCATGCATAAGATACATAACAGGGGAAGGTAATACCAATGGTCAGACTCACAGCAAAGTCTAATTATAGACGAATTTAGAATCCAAATACAGTGGGGGTTGGCATTTTTGTCCTGCTGGCTGAAATGCACTTCCTAAGTCTGTGTATTGCCTGTGTAAAGTCATCGTAGTGGACCGAAGTGGCTGAATTTGCCATACAATGCACACCGTTTCAAAATCCACTCACTACAGCCAAATACAGACAAATGACACATCATCTACCTCGCTTCGCTCACCGTGAAGTTACTCACTGATGTGGTCACATGTTCTTCTTCTGGACCAATGGGCTGGCTGCTTCCACTGGTAAGTCCAACATAAGTGAGTAAATGGAACGGGTTGCGCAGATTATTGAATCATGCCTTTGTGCGGCATAGATCTGCACTGGAACATTTGGGTGTGGAATAGCACAGCGCATGTTACCACCATCATTTTTAAATAACGTGGCAGGTGTTTGCTCCCACTGAATAGACACGCTGAAAAATAGCCAAAGACACAACAAAATAAATGGCACCGGAAGTGATGTTCAGCCTAGAAATTTAACCGGATCTACCCGGCAAACTCGTCCATAGAGGAGAACCGACCCGATGTGGAGTGCAGTATGTGAACACTTCAGCTCACTTGCGTTTGGTACGTGCAACACGACATCATTTGGTTGTCACGCCTGCTTTGCTCCATAAACACAATCCCAGTCCGTTGTGTAGCTGTGGCTATGATTGTGCATGACCGTCTGCTAGCCAGACTAATGAAACACCACCAAGATAACACAGCATTGCCTAGCAAGTAGCAACAGACCATCATACAGCTTTGATTGACACCGACTGCCAAAGACACCAAGGCATTTTTACTTCATAATAATCAATATCACCATGTTTTTTGCTAAGAAGTAAAGATCCTCTTCTTTACATTTTAAGTTGTTCTGTTCAGATATCATTTACAGAGAACCTTTGGTGGACATTCAAACATCAGTGCCATTTTTGTTTTATTAGGTTAATTAAACGTTATACCGATAGACATATTAGTGAAAAGTTATTTTTAAAGAGACAACAACTCATATTAAAGCGATCGCATTACTTCCCTGAATCATTAAGCGGTACAATGTGTCAGCGCTAGTCGTATCTTGCCTAATAGCGTTGCTGTGTTTCATTCATTTGCGCAGATAAACAAAGAAAAAAAAAAGGTTGATTGTGTGAAACAGAGTGGATCACGCGACAAGCCTGTCATAAAGTTGTAACCCCCACCGACGATAAAGGAAAATGGAAAAAGCGATAACATTAAAAAGTCATAGATCTTTCGACGGCTTCAGTTTATACCGAGAGCATAATTGCCGCGCCGTGAGCAGGAAAGATTCGCCAGAGCCTCATCCACGCTTCCCACTTTTACGTATGGAAATGAGGCCACCAACGTTGAGCGCCATCCTCCGTCACATTGTTTTTGCTGGGCATGAATTTTAAACACTGCATCCACCAAGGGGCAAATGTTTAAATACAGTGGTTTCTCCCTCCCTGCCGCCGCGCCACACCCGCCTGCTGCGAGGAAATGGTGACAGCACTGTGCCCCACAGGCTGCACAGTTGGAGGCCATGTTTGGTTGTTGTGACTGCCATCAACACGCCGGAGAATTCATCAAGGATTTTGCTTCTTGCTGGAGTTCAACTTCATGAGCTCCGTTTCACTCGATGGCCTTACTCAAATTTAACTGATGCCTACCTTATCGTCTCCAAGTAAAAGCATCTTTTTTCCCCCCCCTTCCCTCGGGAAGGTGCTACAGAGCCCTGCATACTAAGACACTCTGAACAGTGCCCGACACACTAAAAATAGTGCGTCGGGGACTGTTCAGAGTTGTTGGTTAAATTTTACTGGACTGAAAACCAGGGCTTTGAACCGGTTCAAGGAACGAAAACCGGGAACTTTTAGTATTTTCCAGGGAACAGAAACGAAACCGGAAACGTTATTATTTTTTATGTTCCGGAACAGGAACACTTATTTAAAAATAATGGTAAACGGTTAATACCGGTTTTATTTCGTTCCTCAAAGGAGTACACTTTGGGATAACTTCAGAAATAAAACAAGAGTATTTATAAAGTCTACGATGCAGCAGTGAAGTAGGAATCTTTGCAGGACTCTGCAGCGTGTTGTTGTGGGTTCGCCCCGACACGCAACGAGACCTCGGCTGTAGAGCGCTACCAGTGGGCCTCTGTCGCGAGTTGCTTTGGGTTCCCCGCAACAAATATTACATAGCATTAAACAGCTGAAAGGAACGAAATTAACCGTTCCGGGAACAATATTTTTTTGTTCTAACCGGTTCAGGAACGTTAATTTATTGGTGGAACTCATAACCGGAAACGTTATAATT
>OMKY01223930.1:0-10170 GCA_900302395.1 Bregmaceros cantori
TGGTGAAACTACTTTTTGTGAAAAAACAAATCGTTGTTTCATTCCTGCCCTTAGGTGCTGATGTCACATTGGATCCTCGTGCGTTCCATTTCATTTGAGCCGAATTTTGGCGGTGATCATGCTCTTGGGTGCATACGTTGTGTTTTCTCAGTTTCTCACTGAACTTTGATATCACAAAGATGCTTTTTTTAAGATTCCCCACATTGTATAGATCAGTTTGCATCTCTTGCTACGAGGACTACTGTACGTGGCAGACACTTGTGGTATGACATACGGTGAAGTATACACTATACAGTACATATGCATACGGTTCAGTGGTATACCTTAGTACTTCAAGTCCATTGGGGGAATGCTATGGACATAGTTATGCTGCCGTCTGCTGGTGATTGTGAATCATCATGGATAAATCAATAATAGAAGACTTTAAATGGACAATGTTATACAAATATCGCTCTCTGCCTGTTCATCTGACTGCGATGATACCACCATAATGTCAAACCGTGACGTCACTGTGAAACAGCCCAAACTTCTAAACTTGTTTATCAGTGGACGAGCTGTATTAACTCGTCTATCCCTCCTTGTGTCTGTCGTGCAGGGAAGAAGGAGAGTGTGTGGAGGGCATCATGGAGATCTTTGATCTCTTGCTGTCTGCAACGTCTCGCTTCCGGGAGCTCAACCTCCAGAGAGAAGAATATGTTTGTCTCAAAGCCATGATCCTGCTCAACTCTAGTCAGTATTATTACACATGCACATCTAAGCAGCTTTCAAAAAGTCATCCGACTACCAGTGTTGTACCCGAGCGTGTTCGAACAGCCATAGTTCATGAACTCCTTTGTATTTCAGAAGAATGTGAACAAGATGTTCAATTATGCTTGATGAACTTATACTTGTGAATGCACCCTTTTTTCAGGTTATTGAACAGAGCTGTATTTTCCTCTAGGATTACACAGCAATAAAGGTGAAAACACAGCAATAAAGCAAAAAACACATTCCAAACCTGCACCGTTTCTATCCACCTCTGAGAATCTATCCAAGCTCCTTATCTAATACAATGTTGAAAAGATTAAATATTTTGTTGTGCTTGTACACGGTCAATAATGTGGACAAATTATAGTTGACGGCAACGTTAAAAAAAACCAAAAACGAATAAAGAACAAAAAGAGAACTAAAAGGTTAATTTTGGAGCCACCTGTTCATAGTTCATGATGAACTTTGAAATTTGAACAAGTTCATGGTGAAAGTGAACCTTCATAACACTGTCGACTTCTGATTACTCGTCTTAAAAGTAACCAGGTTAGATTACTGACTACTTTATATCATAAATAACTGAGTTAGATTACATGTTACGTTTAGCTCATTTTCATTACATTCAGCAGCTGCTGAGTGCCAACCCACCATAGAAAAATTCAACTAGTCTTGGCAAAACTCACTTTATTGGAAGTTGGTTATAACATTAATTCACATTAATGCTAAATAAAATAAATGTACAAAAAAAGTTTTTGAAGCAATCAGTTGTTTTTTCATTAAAAACATATCACAATTATCAGCTGGTGCCTGTGAGCACCATGAGATCGTTTACTGCATGTCTGCTCCCCCGCTCTCTCACACCCCACCATCCGCCAATTAATTGTTAATTAATTAACAGGTAGGTATTTTTTCAACTAGGCCGAGATTTAAATTGATTGAACATCTTGATTTATTCTTCTTCTCTCTCCTCTCCAGTCCTCTGTGAAAGGAGTTCTGTAACCTATCCCAATTACTGTCCACAATTGTGCAATCAAGGTTGAAAGGTAGTTAGGTAAACAGCTGCTATATTTCTCCAACTAAAATCTGAAAACAAAGTCACTTTTGTGAAGTGTCTCAAGGCAGCTTTGGCTGTGATTTTAGCGCTATATAAAAATCTGTTGAGTGGAGTCGAAAATCAACCTAGTGTTTTTGACGTTCACCACCTGAATGAATTGACTCAATGAATGAATTTGGTGGAAACGTACCACAATCTGTGTGGCTGTGTGTCCACCTTGTCCACCAGACTTGTGTATCAGTGCGCCCGTCACTGAGGAGGACGTGGAGAGTCGGGCTCGTCTCATGCGTCTCCTGGACGTGGTCATCAACGCCCTGGTGTTCTCCATCTCCAAGCTGGGCCTCAGCACCCAGGAACAGACCCTCAGGCTGGGACATCTCACCATGCTGCTGTCCCACATCCGACATGTCAGGTACCACATGGTGTCTCACTATCTCTGGTTGTAGAAGAATGTGCTCCCACGTGGCTCACCTTTCTCTAGAAGCACAGATCCAGTGTTGTTCCGTTCATGGTAAGAGGTGGAGTCCCCAGATGTTGTTGCACCCTGGTTGCCTTTGCTTCTTTTATATCCCACTAATCAGAAACAAAGTTTATGGCCATTGTCTATGATACATCACAGACTAGGATTTTTTCTTGCTACAGGTGCTGGATAAGATACAATGCAACGAACATGTAACAAAGGCATGTAACAAGTGAATTAGGGTCTATGTACAGGGGGACATTCTATATACAAGGCATGTTGTGCAGAGAGTTTGGGGTTTTGCCAAGTGGCGAGTCGAGGATTGCTGATGTCGGAAAGTGTCTTGTGCAGCTTGACACCTCTGGAGATACCTGGCGTTCAGTAGCTGTATGGCAGCAGAAGAAGAAGAAGCTCTTAAGGCGCAAGGTTCTGACTCAAATGGAGAAAATCCTCTTACCGGAGGGCAGTCCCTTGAGCAGAAATTTTCTTAGGCAGATTTGGAGACGATGCATGGCAGGACTTTTACCCTGAATGGCCAAGTATGTTCTTCACAATGTATCAAAATGAAGAAAAACAAGACCTCTGCAGTTGTCCCAAATGTTAATACTGGATACACCCCCAAAAACAAAGCTAAAAAAAATGCAAACATTTGGCCTTCTTGAATAGGGCTGTTGCACAGTGATGTCAGGTTGTCAGCTTGGCAGTGACAAACATCATGATGATATCATCATGGTTAGACGAACAGGCAGAGAACGGTATTTG
The DNA here is from genome assembly GCA_900302395.1 of Bregmaceros cantori. Classification (NCBI taxonomy): domain Eukaryota; kingdom Metazoa; phylum Chordata; class Actinopteri; order Gadiformes; family Bregmacerotidae; genus Bregmaceros; species Bregmaceros cantori. The sequence continues at coordinate 3,024 of OMKY01223930.1, forward strand.
CATAACATTGTCCGTTTAAAAGTCTTCTATTATTGCTGTTATTCGCGAGCAGATGGCAGCATAACTACGTCCATTGTATTTGCCCCTATATAAGGGACGTGAAGTGGAAAAGTATACCACTTAGCCGTACATATACTTCACCGTACGTGATGCCACCAAAATGTGTGATTGACGTCAACCATGCCATCATGTGCAACAGCCCTATTCAGCTATCTTGAAAGTGTCGGCCTCCAAACTCTAATCAGTGCATTAACCTATGCTGGCACATTAACACACTGAATCTGGGACAAATACATCTGCACCATTAGCACGAAGGATCTGATGCAGTGGCTCACACAAAACCATTACATCTCCGACGCACTGCGTTTTGGGAATATAATTAAAGTTATCATCATGTTCTTCCATCAGGGGTTTTCATTCCGTATCATTATATGTTATATTGGAATTGGGTATTGAGATAATTCTTAGTCAGTTCAGCTGTACGTACCGGTTAAACGATTATCGATTTAATCATTGACATCCGTAATAGTGTAACGGATGTGAACTGGTCATCAAATTTCTGAATACACAGTGATGGAACCAACAGTAATAGGCTGCACAGCCAATTATTGTCGGCAATTGACTGCTTATAAAGTGCCTTCTTATGCAGTGTCTGGACAGTGCTACTCTAACTCCTATCAGCGCCGCTGTTTCTCCCGTTGCATTCAGGGAACTCTCACTTTCCCACGTGATCTGAATCTAAACCATCATGTGTGTTTGTGTGTGAAGTTTATCCCGCAGCTACCCCCATTACGGTACACATCTATCAAAACCCTGACTTGATGTAATCTCCCCCACAGCAACAAAGGCCTAGACCACCTGTGCACCATGCAGAAGAAGAACGTGGTGCTGATCTACAACCTCCTGCTGGAGATGCTGGACACCAACACCTCCTCCACCTCCTTCTCCCCTTCGGACACCCCCACAGAGTGCTCAACCCCTTCTCCACAGTTGCTGGAGCCCCATCCCCAGGTCCCCTCACACCATCATCACAGCCAAGACCCCGTGCCGGGGAAGCCCCATGCTCAGGGAGACGAGTGAGTTTTAGGGCCTCACTGTTTTGATACATTTGTTACAGTTGTTTCGTAGACTGTACAGTGAACTAGTGAGTTACTGGGAGATGAAATGAGTATCTATCGATGCACCTTTGGTGTGGGAACATGCCAGGATAGTTAATTTAATTATCTGTACTGAACAGAAATGGGTATCAAGCTTGGCTGCTAAGCTAAGCAAGCTAAAGTAGGTTAGCTGGAGAAGTCACATGCCGACTACCAGGACGTAACACTGACTTAAAGCCGATGGGCGGAGGGACATCCGATGATTTCATAACCAAGGGCCGATTGCTTTTAGCCTGGCGAGCCAGAGCCAACAAATCGTCCATGCATGCGTCTGAGCAAATCAGGCAGACGTCGCTCGTATACGGGGTGACCAATCGAATTATTCAAATCGAGACATGGGCAGAGTCTGGTATGGGCGACGCGAGACGTGGGCGGAGTTTGGTCTTTTTTGAGCCTGATTTTACCAGACGCAATGATCATTCTAATCACGTGCGATGCGTGGACAATTCTTTGGTTCTGGATCAACAGGCTAGATCGCTTTAGGTTACGTTTCACTAACTCAACTCAGAGTAAACCATAAGGTAAATCATTAAAGAGTTTTTCTTCGTGCCCACACACTTTTCTGCTCTTTGTGTGCGTTTCCAGATATGCACAGTTGGCGGTGTTGTCGGGTATGGAGCGGCCCTGTAGCCAGCCAGAGGTATTAAGCCATCGCATGGAGGCTATGGTCTGAATACCAATCACACAGACTTGCAGACTGAACTCTCTTTCAGTTGCGAACCCATCCAATCACTGCAGTATCACAGACTGTACAGTGTTCGAGTCGGCTCGGTATTGTTGTTCTTTTATAGTCCCATGAGAAAGAGACTGTGACTTTGTACTTAGTGTGCAACGTTGTGAACTGCCAAAAAAAAAGACATTTGAAAGACTTTATACCTACCATCATCCTTTGCCGTGAGTCGTCATCCTGAGCCATTGAGCCAAGCTGGAACACAGCCAATCAGGACTGAAACCAATACAGTTCCAGAAAGTAAAACACCTGCCAGGCTTTGGTTCTACCACAATACCAGCTGTCAGTGGCTGTGTTCGAAAACGCTCCCTATTGCCTAGATAGAGAAAAAATATAACTAATAAAAAATTCAACAATTCAACGAAATGTCATCAGAAGGCAATAGCAATTTATATTTATAATACTAAGGCAGCAACGCCAGTTCCAGTTGCTCGTCACATTTTATTCTATGGCTGTGTCCGAAATCACTCCCTATCCCCTACTCCCGGGACAGTGTACTCACGTATAGTGTACTCAAAAGCAACGGCCAGGATTTCAGACACTAGAGTCGGTGACGTCAAAATTATTATAACTTCATGAAATTCAACAATCTCACGGAAAGTCAAAATTACTTAAATGTATAACTATTTGCCGTGGTCGCTATTGACTCCCGCTGTGCAATCTTTATAGGTCATTCTTAATGCGTCTCACAATGCATTATGGGTTATGTTGCTTATATTGCTTGGTACATTGATGTTGACTACTTTTCGCTGCGCATTGTGGAATACCTTTGAGTGCACTGTATAGGGTACATGGACTATTCGAACACCCCTAAAAAATGCAGTGTGCCCCATGTAGTGCACCATATAGTGAATAGGGAGCAATATTGAACACAGCCATTTATTTTCATATTTGATGCGACCACAATGCATTATGGGATATAATGTATAGATTAATGACACAGAATTGTGCACCGCATTGTGGGAGATTTTGAGTGCTCTATATAGGGTACATGCATGTTGGCTACTGTAATGTAGTGCACTATGTGGTGAGTCAAAAAAGATTCCGAACATGGCCAGATCGGCTAATAAGTAAGAACCAAAACGTGGCAGGACTGTTATTTTCTGGATCTGGATTTGGCCTACTGTTGCTCTGAAACATTTCATTTGTAATTTCTATTGATGTTTAATGAATGTTATTACATGAATGTTTTCTTTTCATCATTGACCTAAATGGGATGCATGCCAGTAATATTACAAATTTGAATTTCTTTAGTCCCAAGCCAACATATAACTATAACTTTTCATTGATACCTGCATATCAATGTATTGGTATCGGCGAAATTTCACTGACACAATATGGCAAAAAACCTGATCCCTATCGATATATTATTGATATATATCTACAATAATTATCAATGACCCGAGATACCGGTTAGTTATAGTCCATTGATTTGCCATAAAACTCACACTCTGTCTCAAATTGCGCATTTGTGTATTTTGTGCACTATTTTTAGTGTGTAGGCCGGCGTAGGCGTAGAGTTATTGGTAAAATTTCAGTGCAATGAACTTGCCCGGATGATGCCCCGAAAATGGTCGGAAACGCAGGCCACCAATGCTGGACACTACACGCACTAAATGGCCGCCGTGTTGCCTATGTAGCAGAAATGGAATGCCGTTGACATGGCGGATAAGCGCACATACATGTTATATCCGCTGACGTGTCGTAGGCTGATGGTAGTCCGCTGGCTGATGGTATGCAAAGCTCGTAGCGCATTGATGCAACATGCCGAAGCGCCACAACGTCATTTTCGGTAAGTGCACAAAACAAGTAGAGCTGCAACCGATTAATCGATGACTATGATTATTGAAATAATTGCCAACTAATTTGATAATCGATGCAGTGATTAAACATTTCCTCGTTTGGCCCATATTCCACTCAAACATGTTTAATATTTGTTGTTCCCAATACCAGTCACCATTCCCAGTGTCATGGCCTTAATACAAGAAAGCCAACGCGTAAGCTTGAGTGAAAACCCAAAATGTTAGAGTTCATTAAAAAAAATGGAAATGTTAGCAATGAGTGGAGATAGCGAAACAGAAAAAAAGGTTTGCAAGGTTTGCGATTAATATTGCACATTTTTAATAATACTTCATGCTAATAATCGATCCGATTTTAATTGAAAAAAAATGAACCAATGAATCGATTAATCGTACGTAAAAAATGGAAGATTCAAATTTTTCCGTTTCTGCTTTAAACAGAAGTGTTCGATTTGAGACATTACTAAACCTCGACAGAGTGCTGTAAAAAGTCAGTGTATCAAAATATAGTGCACTATTTGAACGATGACACTTCCCTGTATCCACATATTACTGGCATGCAATGTCACCCTCTCGCATCTAGAATCGAAAGTAACTCTTCAAACCTTTTGACCCAGGTCCAAGTGTCCTTATTGCTATGCTATGACTGTTGAACTTGGACAATCTGAAACGGTGTGTGTGTGTGTGTGTGTGTGTGTGTGTGTGTGAAATAGAAAAGAGCCGGAGCATTGATCTAAGAGTGTCTGCGCATTGGATTGAGTCATTAACACTCCCCAAGGTTGCCCTCGGAGTGAATTTTTACTCATCTAAAAATGTAATCTTGTAAGTTTAATGTAATGGACTGTGGAACGAGAACTAGTTTTTTTTTTTTTATCAGCTCAGCTCTCACACGCGCACGCGCCACACATGCACGCACACACACACATACACACACACACACACACACACACACACAAACACGCATTGAGAAATCAAATGGCGACGCCCGTACTTTTATGACTGCATTATTAATTTCAGTGTACACTGTAACACATCGAGATGATCTTGGGACAAGCAGGACTGGTACTACACATTAAAGTAATCGGATTATGAAAAAATGGTAACTGTACCTGCATCATTGGAATGCATTATGCTGACTTGATTAAGTTCTGCCCATTGTCTATTTAACATTTATTTAATCCATTACCTTACTTTGAAAAGAGGATTATGTTACTGCAAATTTCCTAAATGTACAAAGTGCTTGAAAAATCTACTTAACTCTTTCAGTGCCGCAAACGACCACTGATGTCCTACCGAATACATGCTTACTGCCAAAGATGTATTTTTAGAATTGAGAATGTAGAATTTAGAATGTCGAAAATTCAAAGCACAACTTTTCCTAGAAAGTAGAGATCCTCTTCTTTATATTATACGTATTGAGATACACCATTATGGAAAAAAAATCATGAACACGATTATTTGGATCATAATTGAAATCATAATTATTAACCATGATTATGAAACAATGATAAACAACAGAAAAACAATTTCCAAAGAGTTTACGCACGAACACGGGCTGAAACACAGTTCCTGTGTCTGTATAGTTGCCTGTGCAAAGTCATCATAGTGGATGGAAGTGGCTGAATATATCACATAAAATGCATAACATTTCAAAATCCGCTTGCTTTGCTCACTCTTTTACATAAGTATTGATGAAATGCAGGCAGAATCTGACTCCGCAGATTATTACCTGCGCCGGGGCTGCACCGCGAAGCAGGTTATGTTTTTGGTTGCGTTTATTGGTTTGTCTGTCCCCAGGATAACGGAAAAAGATGTGCACGGATCTGGATGGAATTTTGTATAGTTGTTGAAAATGAGACACGGAAGAATTGATTACGTTTTGCTGCATTTCCGTAGCCTATAAGTAACATAATCATACTTAATCACCAACTTACCCATAGATTGCTGGCCGCTTACCACAGTCACGTGACCAGACTTCGAGGTCATAACGGACGCTCGGAAATGTAGTTGGCTTGTGCTGAGCATATTCGCAGGTAGTGTAAATTGCTATCGCGGTATTCTAGGAGCACTTGCATTGATAATGCACATACTGCTAGCACTAACAGTACTATCTTTTTGTACCACTACGCCGCAGGTTTGCAATCTCTGAGTGCTTCTAGTTGAATCATGCGTTTGTGAGGCATAGATCCACATGAGAGCATTTGGGTGTGGAATAGCACAGCGCAAGTCACCACCAAAATAACGCAGTAGGTGTGTGCTCCCACTGCTCAGACTAGAACTTTAACCAGAACTACCCAACAATCTCGTCTATATGGCTGATGCACAGTGACGTGGCGGTGGCAGACATTATGGTGGTATCATCACCGTCAGACCAAAAGGCAGAGAGTGACCGTTTTAAAGTCTTCTATTAATCCATGTTAAAATGCTATCAATTGCCAGCAGATGGCAGCCTATGTCCATTGTATTTGCATGAAGTGCTATCACTTAACTGTACATATATGTATACGTATACGTATACTTCACTGTGCGTGATACCACCAAAATGTCGCCAAGCGTGATGTCACATGCATGGATGTAATTTAAAATAGAATTACTCTACAATGAATAAACAAAAAATAACGTAATTGCAATAGTATGATCTTAGCTTAATATAAAATTGAAATCCCCCCTGAAGAAAAAATATAATAGTTTTGGCCCAAAATTGTGATTCCGATTGCAAATTTGATCAATTGTGCAGCCCTATATTGATATAATCATTTGTGGAGAGCATTTAGTGGCCCATCGAACATGAATCCCCCGTTAAACAGAGGATACACTTCAAAATCTTCCTTATCCCCTACAAGGCACTCCACAACCTTGATCTCCACATCCTGATTTTAATCTCTCTCAACTTTCACTATTTTCATTATTATTTATTATCATATTTACACATATCTTCTACTTGTTTTACTTTTGTTTTCTTTTTGCTCCCATCAAAATTGTATCTTTCATACTTGGACACACCTAAAATTGTAAAGAGCCTTTAAGTACTTATATTCATGCTATATAGAGCCAAGGTATTACTATCATTATTAGCTTTATCATTATTATATTTGTTATCATTATTATTATTATTATTATTATTATTATTAATCCCCATGTTTTTTAGTTTTAAGATGTTTGGCACTGAAAGAGTCAAGTACAGTAAGTATTTATGCTTTCTTACGTCGCCGTCTCTGCTCATGAAACAACCTCGACCAAAGTATTTTCCTGCCTGAAGTTTGTGTTTCGCTAATTTCACACAAATGATGTCAAATGAAATGTTTTATGATATATATTTTTTTCTATTTGTACTGTTCTCTGTTTTGATCGCTGAACAGAAATCTGCACAATGTTCCTCATCATATCAAAGGTGTTTGTCGGGAAAACTGACACGTGTTAGTATATAGAGATGCACAAATCTGCATTTTATTTTACTCAAC
>OMKY01223932.1:0-14293 GCA_900302395.1 Bregmaceros cantori
GCATTACATTTACTCAGTTACAATTTTTTTGTGTACTTTTTTACTTTTGGAGTACATTTTTCACGAGTTACTTTCTACTGTTACACAAGTAAATTTGAGGTGAAAAAAACTACTTTTTACTGAGATGTCAGTAAAAAGTACACAGTACATTAACTCTGCCTTTAGCGACACCCGTTGGGAACTGTTGGCACATATGTTGATGTCATATCTTTCTCTCGGGCGCTTTCTCTCTCGCTCGCCCTCTCTCTCTTGGTGTCTCTCGCTCTCCCTCCCACTCGGTCTCTGTCTCTCTCTCGGCCTCTCTCTCGGGCGATCATTTTTTTTCATTCATTTTTTTCATTCATTTTTTAAACTGAAAGTTACTCAGTACTTTCGCTACTTAAGTAACTTTTTTGTGGAATATGTTTTTACTTTTACTTGAGTAACTATTTGGATGACTACTTTTTACTCCTACTTGAGTAATATTTTGCTGAGGTAACAATACTTTTTCAGTTTTTATGGCTACTCTGCCCATATCTGCCCATTGTGACACCTAATCTTACTAGAATTTCCTTTACAAGGCAAACTCCTTTGATGACTTGTGGGGACAGAAAAGTAATTCATCCACAGATTCCGTGAGGGATCTTCAACCCTTATGAGGCGCGGACACATTTTTTGGAGGTGAAGTAATACTGCTTTAAAGATAGTTTGTCACTTTCTTCATCTAGTTTCTTCCAATGTTTTTTGTCCTTGTGTCATTATAGTTCTCATTGCAAAACCGAGTTTGGAGGAGGCTAGGAACCAGTCGGAACCAAGCATTAGTACAGGTTGGATCTAAGGACAAACTGCCAAACGTCTCAGTGTGGATTTTGCTGTGCGGGGACTCCCATGGCGGCGGCGACTCTAGTTAGCTAAGTGACCACAACATGTCACATCCTGTCCTCTGTACTCCTGCCAACTTGTGGCCGAGTCGGGATAGTTCTGCTCCAAACTGATGCAACACCAGTTTGGACACTGACCAACTTTCTACCAAGTGCTGCCGTCAACCGCACTCTAGCTATGCGTAATAGTTCTAAACTTCTAGTGAATAACTCTTACAAATTGTAGTTACCATGGGGTTACACTTTCAAAGGACAAGTCAGTGTGACCACATGTAGCCACCTGCAGGGTCTAACCTTTCTGAGTCCCGGTGAAGATCAGATGTCCCACGGACGGACAGAAAGCATGACGCACTTGGGTCATGTGCGCACACACCTCCCCACAAGCATGGCAGTCACGCACTGGCAAGGACCGCAAGAGCAAACTTTATATGAAACCTTTGTGCGCGTATGGCTGTGCGTGTGTGTGTGTGTGTGTGTGTGTGTGTGTGTGTGTGTGTGTGTGTGTGCGTGTGTGTGTCTCCCACGTGTTTCGCATTTTCTTTGGGGAAACTATTTTCAGCGCACGTAAGGACTCCATGTGCATCAAGTGTGATTTCACCACATCACGCCCACCACACGTACACGCCCATGTGCGCGCGCGCGCACACACACACACCTCAAAAAGTATACGTGGCAATGACCTTTACTAAAAACCTCAGCGAGTATAACTGACGTCAACTTTCGTCTCATCACAATATGCTTGCCCTGAGGTCGAGAGCGAGCGAGGGCGCATTTTGATCTAGAAGGGGAGGGCGAGAGAGAGCGAATGAGGAAGAAAGAGGAGACTCTTTCTTGAGACTATCGTTTTACAATTTTACGATGAGGGGTTTGGGGGGGGGTACCCACAGCACAAGAGTGACACATTCAGTCTTGGATTAGGTTGTGAAAATTCATGTAAGATGTGTACTCACCGCACCGCTTTTATGCACCCGATTCCTAACTCCAGAAGTTGAATATTTTCGGAGACAAAGAACAGAGGTGGGGAATCTGGAAGAAAAAAAAAAAAGAGACGGATCACAAACTCTTCAGAAATCGCGTGCGCTTCTGGCATTCATGGTCAAAAAGTTTGGAGTCTTGGGAAGATCTACAAAGTAGCTCCTTCTGGTGTTCCAATGGATCACGAAATAAAACATGTGCGTAATTTGAAATCAGTAGGTATAACAGATGTTTGAGATCGAGTTGAGCACAACTCGTGCGCACTTACTTCTCTGTGTGTGCGCGCGCGCGCGGTGTGTGCGGTGTGTGTGTGTGTGTGTGTGCGCGCTAGTGTCGGTCATGTGCGCGGATTCGAAGAAAGTAAAGTTGGACTCACTTTTGCTCTTCTGGGAGCGGTCTGTCCCCGATCTCGGTGGTTAATTCCTGGGTTTCCTTCGAATTATTCCTCCGGTCCTGAGCTGTCAACTATGGAGATATAGTCTCCGATATACGCGCGGAACCCTGCACAAGTCGATCCTTGAGGAGAGAAACAATGGGGAGCTTATGTGGGGAAAAATAGTATTATACGTGCCCGGGGGAAGGAAAAATGGAGAAAAAAAGAGCTGTGACGGAATAATTGGACACCCCGGAGTGGAAGACCCGGGTCAATGAGCTTGTTGGAGCACGGTCCGTGTATAACAACACATGCTGTCTCCAGTCACCTCGTCGCGCTCCCTCCACGTGTCTATAAATGGAGCGCGTGGACTCCCACGTCCCAAAAAAACACCGAGAGCCGCGTAAGGGAGAGCGCTTTGACTGCAACACGTTCCAATTCACCATTAAATAAATTTATACTGTATGCAGGGTGGATTGCCCAAATGTGGGGCTCTTTTTTTGCAGCTTCCTAATGTGGGACAGTCAGTTGCCTAAGGTGGAACAGTGAAATGTAGTGTTGAACAATTGAACTCAGTGTTAGGCACATTACCATATTTTACATAGTTTCACTGACATCCATTAGTTTAGGGAGGAGCCAGAGCCGCTGGAGCTTATGTGTCCCACATTAGGCAGTGGCCCACTTTAGGACAATCCACCCTAGGGTTGGGGAAAGTAGCTTTTAAAAAATAATTCCGTACAATTACTAATCTAACATACTCGCATTAAAGACGTTAATTCCATTATATTCTGACTACTTTACTTTAGGCATTACTTTTTAAATACAATCAAGTGTTCAATTAATTTCTTAATTCCCACGATTTTTAATCTCTTCAATTTCATGTTTTCGTGCAAAATGATTGCACCAAAACACACATTTTCTGTGACTGGTTCTGCTTTTGTAATCTGATTACTGTAATCCAACCCATACATGCTAGAATCACTAGTATTGACTGTTACAATCCATATGGCAAAACCCCATCATCTTATTTTGGAAAAGACGTTGGTTTACTACAGCTTGTGTAACGGGTGTGAAATGACAACAGGGGCAGCTGCGGTTTAAACTTCACACACAGTGCAACCGCCAATCAGTGAGAGGGTGGGAAATCCTTCAATGCAACAGGAGCATAGCAACGGGAGTTGCTATGGGAGTGAGAGAACACCCAAATGTCCAGACAGTACGTAGGTAGGACTTCATATATAGCTGTCGACTGTGCAGCCTATCACTTACGCCTATCACTATAATCACTTACGTGACCATTTAACACCCGTTACACTTGCTCTGTGACAAATTACCACTTCGCTCACCGTTTTGCATGAATATTGATGAAATACAATCGAAATCCGACTTGAAGTTACTCACCGATGTGGCCACATGTTCTTCTGGACCAATGGGATGGCTGCTTCCACTGGTAGGTCCAACATGAATGAGTAAATGGAACGGGTTGCGTAGATTATTGAATCGTGCATTTGTGGGGAATAGAGAATAGTTACCACCAGACCTGTTGAAAAATTGTCAAATATACAGCAAAATGGCACCGATAGTGATGTTCAGCCTAGAACTTTAACCGGAACTACCCGCTGAACTTGTCTATACTATGTGGATCTGGCATTCATGGTCAAAAAGCTGAAGATGGAATGGACCAGCGTGAGAATTTTGGGAAAAGGTGAACTGGTGGAATCTACATGCCTGGTTTCCATTGTTGACTATGTTGAAGGAGGTATGATGGTTTCTGGACTTTGCTTTGCTGGTGACACTTTTGAGCAATTTATGGACAACATTATGGTCAAAGCATCCTTCAGAGAGATATGCCATCTCAATTATTAAATTAAGATTAAGTTGGACTATCATTACATTTTCAACAAGACAACGACGCGAACACACACCTCCTGTCTAATCCATCTAGATCCTAATTCTATTAGATCGGCAACTAATTATTATTCTAATCAGCAATTAATCAGATGATTAATTGATTAATCTGGCATTTGGGTCCAAGCACTGGGAATGGAGACTGAGTCACATATAATTTAAAAATTTTATTTTAAGACATGACACTTTTGAAAAAAAAAAGCCATCATTTTTAGTGCGTACTTGTAATTTGAATTTTTCATAGCATGCTATCAGGATAGAAGATAGAAGGAAGCAAATAGAGAAATAAATCTTTGTGCAAAAATCTAAGAGCAGTGTACATTGACTTGTCAAGTTATTATGTTGCATGCATTGTTGTTCAATAGAATTTTAAATAAAGTTTGCTTGAATAAACAGCATTTAACACTATAGCCCCACAAGCTCAGCTCCCAAGGATTAGACCCTGTATATATTGCTCAGCTCCGCTATTGCCAAACAAACTGGATTTTCTTCTATATTCAAACGCAGTGAGGTGTGAAGAGTTTGTTCGACGGCAAGTTCTTCTGTCACTCCTCACAGTCACCGACTCTCAATAGAAAAGACACAAGCTATTGTGCAACAAGGGTACCTGCTCATCAGAGATGGCAAAGGTACCCAGATTTCTCACTCGAGTAAGAGTAATATACATTTATTTAAAAAAAAACAACTCGAGTAAGACTACAAAGTATTGGGAGCAGGTCACTTCGTCACTTTGCCCTCTCGGGACGGGTCACTTCGTCCACCAGTCTGCTGGGACGGATCGTGTCATCCGCAGGGACCCCAAAGTACTGATTCAAATATCTACTTGGGAAAAGTACAGCCTGAGGAATGCACTCAAAAGTATTTTTTTAAGTATAAAGTACAAAGTACAAGAAATTAATTTGAATATAAAAACACATTTCATTGTTGCTTTATCAATGTTATTGTTTGAATAAATTATTGCAAACAACCTAGCCTAATTTACTTCACTTAAAGTTTATAAAAGATGAATATCTGAAACATTTGTAAATCATGCTCACCTAACTTTTCAAAGTTGGGTGAAAAAAAACGATACTTTTCCCTGTTTTGGGAAAAGTAAAGAGTAGAAGTACCGATATTTTTGTTAAAAATCTACTGAGCACAAGTAAAAAGTCATCAGAGTAAAAAAGTACTCCTAAAAGTATAGATATTTGAAAATTCTACTTAAGTACATTACTACAAATAGTTGTACTTTGTGACTTGCCATCTCTACTGCTCACATGGAATACATCCCCGACCATTTGATTTGTTTATCTCTGCCAGAAAAGCATATTTCACATTTTCTATAATGTGTAGATATCACATTGGATTCCGGATTCAAACAATCAGATTACATAATCCCCATAGTCCCTTGCAACATGAGAGGGCAAATCCAGTTCCAGAAAAATCCTGCCACATCTTTGTTCTACCGGTGTGCACTACAAACAGGTGTTGTCACTGATTAGCAGACCAACCTGAAGAGCAGCACTAATTAGGAACAGCTGGGATTGTGCCTTTTTGAAAAGCACCGGTAGAACCAAAACATGGCATCATTTTTACTCTCTGGAACTGGATTTGCCATTTTAGCATATAACTAATGTCTATAGAAAAATATTGCCTGTAAAGTGTTAAGGCAAATTTAGTTTTGTACTTTTTTTTACTTTCAAAACCACTTTTGAGTACTTTTTAGAGCATGTACTTTTCACTTCCCAAAATACTTTTTGAGTACATTTCTCAGCCTGTACTTTTTACTTTACTTGAGTAGATATTTGGATCAGTACTTTGTAGTCTTACTCAAGTTTTTTTTTATTTTCTTTTTTTTACATATGTGTTTTACTCTTACTCAAGTGAGAAGTACTTTTGCCATCTCTGGTCATAAGCAGAATTAGGTTAAAGACGCTGCACGAAGCACACCCCCATTCATGTTCATGAAAGCCTCACCGTAGCTCAGTCTATGATAGTGCACTACAAACCACACATATGCGGAGAGTCGAGGGTTCACTTCCCCTCACTGACAGGTTTGCCGCATGTCTCCGCCCCCTTCTTCGCCCCTTTTCCGAAAATGGTCAGAATGGGCCTAAAATACTCACAAACCAAAACAAGCTGCCTGAGACAGGCTGGATGTTTATAATGCCATGGTTATTTCATGGTTAATCTGCTTTTGTATTTTTTTTATAGAAATCTATATATATAAAAAGTCACTCAGACTCTCCCTTCCCAGATGGGGCATGGTGGAATATCCACAGTGTTGACCCCATTCAATCCTTTGTTGAGATAATTTGATACTCAGTTGAGCTGAATACAAAAAATGATGAAGGAGCAAGTTGTCAGTTGGGCCTTAAGGTGGTAAAATGATGCCACAGTGTTCTTTGGTCCCAGCATGAGAATAGAGTGGGAGAAATATTTTAATCGAGGGTGGATTGCCCTAATGTGGGCCACGGCCTAATATGGGAGACCTAAGCCCCAGTGGCTCTGGCTCCTCTCTAAACTAATGAATGTCAGTGAATCTATGGTAAAAGCAAACTGTGGTAATGTGTCTAACATTAGGTTCAACTGTTCAACACTACATTTCACTGCAACTGACTGACCCTTAGGTCCCCTCTCATCTCTTATAGCAGAGGTAAGGCTGGGCTGCATCAGGTATTCCCAAAAAAGTCCTAACGAGAAGTGACTTGAGATGATGGAATAAAGTAACAAAATAGTAACCGATTACTGCTTTGAAAACAGTAATGCATTATATTACTAATCTGGGTGGATTGCTCTAATGTGGGCTCTTTTTTACACTGTTACAGCCTAAGGTGGAACAGTTAACTTAATGTTAAGACACATTAGCATAGTTTGCTTTTACCATAGATCCACTGACATTCATTAGTTCAGGGGAGAGCCAGAGCCACTGGAGATTAGGTGTCCCACATTAGTCAAGAGGCTCACTCTAGGGCAATCAGCCCTATTCCAAAGAGGTCCAAATGAGAAGTGACTTGAGATTATCCGCTATGGAATAAACTTAAGTAACTGTAACTAAATAGTAACTGATTACGTCTTTGAAAACAGTAATGCATTCGATTACTAATTACTGGAAAAAGGGGGGGGAATCAAAGTAACTTACTGTAAGATCGTTACTGGCTTAGGGCTGTTGCACCAGCGACCATATTGGTGCGGTGTGCGGTTTGTTTACAGTCTCGCTGTACTATGTATCTTTTCTAAATATTCTCTCTGGCCTCCTTTTCTCTTGTGTCCTGGTATATCCCACACCCTTTCTTAGATTCACTTTTTAAATTTATATATTTTTTACACATTTTTTAAAAATGTTCTTTCCAGCCCATTCAGGCTGTTTTTTTCAAGCTTTATTTATTAGGGTTAGTGGAAACAGGTGAAGATGGGGGGTAGACATGCGGGAAATACATCGGTGGTGGGATTCGAACCACCGTATTCTCCGCACCATTAAGGCATACGCGTGGTTTCCAGTGCACTGCCTAACTGACTGAGCTACTGGGCAGCACATTTTTTGCACATTTTAATAGATCACTCTCTCTCGAACTGTATCTTTGTACGCTCTCTGGGCAGCCAGTGAGAGTGTAAATAAACCGAACGCTGGCAGCAATATGGCCGCCCACCCGTGATGTCGCATGCAACAGCCCTGACAAGTTGCTGATCATCTAATCAATGGACCAATGCAGGCCACGATGGTGAAGTAACTGACACAGGAGGCAGTGTTTAGATAAAGGAACATGTTTAATAGCATACAGTGTAATATGGTGAACTCATGGAGAGTGAAACTTCTTTTTCAAACAACTCAAATGCATTATACCGTTCATATAGACACGCGCATCCTCTCTCGGAAGTCCAAGGCTAGTCGCCTCGCAACATACATAACTTAAGTTAATGAAAAAAAAAAAGAAAAAAATAAGGTTTTTCTTATTTCCCGTCATCACACATGGCTCAGGCAGAATGTCTGTATCGCAGAACAAGAAGAGAGGCAGAGAACAACAAAACAACAACACAAAATAGAAATTATAAAACATTCAATAGACAACAATGACAATGTATCAAACATTCTATAGAACTTTATATTGCATGTAAAAAAAAAAACATTTGTAATATCCGTCTGAAAAACCATAGAAAAAAAAAAGACTGGATGTTGTAGTAGGCCTTGTAGTTTGATTGGGATGGGGTGCGCCTCGAGGATACAGCATTTTGTAGCGTATTCCTTGCTATGTGTTCAATTCTAATACGACCTGGCCGCTACCTTCCCCGACCTGCGTCTTGAGCATCTACTACGACCCCGTTTCCTCAAACACGCCGCTTTGCTTGGGCCTGCTGGGCGCTTAGGCCGCCGCAAACGGAAAGACGCAGAAGATAAAACATGTCCCAGATCTTTTGCCAGAGCAAACAACACATAATGGCGACGCGGTGACGCATTTCCTGGGAACTTGCAGGAAAGACAATTTCAAGATGGACGAAGTGCCTCATTTTGCCCAAAATGAAGCATTTCGTGGCGTGACGTCTCGTGACGTGCCGGCGTGTTGCTACGGCGACCGCTGAAGAAAAAAATACCTTTTGAACGCTGGTTGAAGTGAGGTAAAAAAGGGACTACTGACCCGTCACCTGCGTCTAGACGTGGTAGGTCGTATTGGGTTTGAACACACAGTTATAAAAGCCCATGATGAGGGGGCGATGCTAACACTACATGGGTTGAATGTAGCCAAGGCTGAAATCAGACAACACCGCATTTCAAGTCATGATTGTGATAGCCGAGTTGTATAAAAAGAAAGTAAAAGTACAGCCTAAAGTAGAAATCCTGCCAGGTTGCCGCTTCAGGTCAGGCTGAAACAAATCTGAGTCGTGGTTTTCTACTAAGGGAGCTGAACTGGAGTCAGATTACAAATGTTCATATCAAGTTTGTACCCTGAACCCAATGTTTGCTTACAAGTAGACAAACATCTTGAAGGCTTCACGGTCGGTGGTCATGCAACAGAGAAAACTCTGTAGCGACTGAATCTAAAATCAATTGTAAATATTTGCAACCAGAATAGAAACTGTAGCAAGCAATTGTTTGAAGTCACTCACCGATTCCTACGGAAATTCAGTTTATGAAATTAGACGTTAGAAGACATTACTCCTCATTATCACTCTGCCGACAACGTCCATTATGCGATAAATTGTGCAGCCTGATCTCAGGGTGAATAAGAAAAAACAACAACAACTTCATTAACATGTATGAGGGCCAAGGTGAAAATATTTTGGTGGTAACTTAATGAATATAAGTGTGTGAGGATGTGTATGTTGTGTGTGTGTGTGTTGTGTGTGTTTATTTAGGCTTCCCACATCCCTTTAAGTTCCTATCCCCATGACACTGCGACCATCAGACCATAGAACAGGGGAGTCAATTTATTTTCAAGTTACTATTTGGAATAACTTGAAAATAACAGTGACTTCAAATCTGTTCCCTTTGTTTTACTTTGGTCCAGTACAACAGCACAAGCATATTTCTGAAAATGTTCACACATGAGTTCCCCCTTCATTGGGTGTGTCTCAGGAGGTTTTACCAAACGGCTGTGGCTGTGTCCGAATTCACGCCCTATCCTCTCTACTCACTACAGTAGTAGGTGCACTCACTATATAGCAGAGATGTGACCAAGTCCCTCTTTCAAGTCTCAAGTCCTTCTTGGGCAAGTCAAGTCAAGTCCCAAGTCGACTCCAAGTCAAGTCATCATTAACTTGCTATCATTTTAGCTTCAGAATCTAATTTTAATAAATTAGCAAAACAAAAAAAAATCAAACGATGCTATTATAAAAGCCAAACTAATGCTTGCTTTTGACTTGACTAAAATCAGATTCTGGAGCTAAAATGACAGCATGTTAATGATGACTTGACTTGGAGTTGACTTGGGACTTGACTTGACTTGCCCAAGAAGGACTTGAGACTTGAGACTTGAAAGAGGGACTTGGTCGCATCTCTGCTATGTACTGTGTCTGAGCAAGCAACAGGTTTAGTTCAAATTGTATGTCGAGTTCAAAATGTTCTGTCAAACCTAGCCTGCTACAGCATACTGGACCAATGGACGAAATTATTCTTAAATGACAGGAATACAGTTTCTTAACTCTACATTGCGATGGCCCCCACACAGAGGATGGTGGAGTCAGACCACACCACCAAGGAGGGGATGGTGAAGTTGCGGCATCACCGTGCCACTCCTGAAGAAAATTGCAGAATCATCATGTCATTTAAGAATAATTCAATGTATTGTATTAATTGAATCTGACAGTATGTGAACATTATCAATATAGCATACTGGACTGGTGGCATGGAGCTAAAAAAGTTGAGCAAAAAAATGATCAGCTTAATCACGTATCACAACTAGTCAATCCTTGTCAAGTTTTTTGAAGAAAATTAAGTTTCTTTAGATGGTTTGAGAGCTCAAATTGTATAAAAAAAATACATGGATTAAATGTATATAGCTGGGATGTTTTTTATTTATTTAAATAATTTATTTGTAATAATGGCTCGACTGACACCATTTTTCCATTAAAACACCAAAACATGAATTTGTGTGGATCCAAAAATAATCATCATTGCTGATCATCGCCTTATTCTGTCGCACGTGTTTAATGTATTTCTCCGTATAAATTAGCTCCACACCAGTAATAAAGTGCTGAACCTCCAACAAGAGGACGAAAGGTGCTCTGCCCGAAAGTAGAAGATACGAGCAGAGAGGAGAACAAGGTCAAAGCGTCCTGAGAAGTCACAGGATTGTTTCGTTTCTGGGTCGCATATTGCCCGTCTCTTTACCATGTCTCTTTTGTGTCGCTGTCAAATCAGAGGAAATGTTAAATGGGGGGTGGGGTGGGGAAACATGTCGGAGTTCCTCTAAAGCCACGTACATTACCGCCATTATTGCGTTATTATTGTTTGTAATGAGATGACGTTGCCATGTCGGCAGCACGCTACCAAAGGTTGCTAGGAATTGTGGGTAACCCAGTCCTGATTTTTACATAATGTACCTTAAAAAAAATCAAAACAACTTAGATTCTATTTTATGGGCACTGCATTACACATCAAGATTAGTGTAATGTAGATGACGTCAATGACTGAAATCTAACTAAAGAGAGGTTCAGACTGTTCTACTCCCAGAAGATGTTGGTGATGTCGGAGTCCAGGCTGTAGATCCAGGCCAGCAGCGGTGCCGAGATGAGCACGAAGGACCAGGAGATGCCCCGCATGGGCCGGCTCACCCTGGTGGACATGGCTTCCATCAGCCCTGCACCGCGGAGCCGCTGGCGCTCCTCTTCCTCCTCCTGGAGGGAAGGAGAACCGACAGTTCATCGAGCCGTTCTGGCAAAATCTGGGATGAAGAGGGCTTTCGGAGTCACTGGCTGTGTCCGAAATCGCTCCCTATCCCCTATATAGTGCACTATATGGGGTGCACGCCATTTTGTAGGGGTGTCCGAATTCTCCATGTACCCTAGATAGTGCACTGAAAGTATCCCACAATGCACCGCGAAATGTAGTGAGCATCGGATGTACCCTAGACGGAGCAATATAACCCATAATGCATTGCGAGGCGTTTTAAAAATGACCTAAACTTAGCAACCGACTACAGCAAATAGTTATAAATGTAAGTACTTTTGACTTTTCGTGATGATTGTAGAATTGTATAATTATATTTTTATAATTATATTTTATAATAATTTTGACACTGCCAACTCTAGTGTCCGAAATCTCGGCCGTTGCTGTTGAGTGCACTATAAGTGAGTGCACTATATGGGGGGGTAGGGAGTAGGGGATAGGGAGCGATTTCGGACACAGCCACTGTGTGTTTTTAACAAATACAAAAATAAGAAATCGGAGGGAGCACATTATTGCTATTTACAAGCCCATTATTTAAAAGGGATAGGAGGGTGCGGTGGCAGAGTGGTTATAGAGTGCGCACACCGGACCATAGGTTGAGCAGTGCCGGCTTTTCTGCAATGTCTCCCCTCGACTCTTCATCACAGTCGTGATTTAACCCTGTCTCTATCTTTCAATGAAGAAAGAAAAACAGAGCTTGCGGCCAAGAAATAACTTCTTTTTTTTTTGTTTTTTTTTCTCCACGCCATTACGGCTTATTTGTGTCCTTTTTGATTCAGTGTCTTGGCAGACTGAGCTACTGTGGTGCATGACACTCACAAAACTCACTAGATGGCTGCTGGGCCCACGGACATCGAGGATAAACCACGGATCGGACACGTCGGAATTTTTTTATTTTAATTAAATTCAGCTGGATTGCAGTTGAAGCACTAAAAAACTGTGTGGATAGATCTTTTTTGCAGCGATTGCAGGTGAAAAAATGTCATCCGCGCATCTCTAGCCTACCCAGACACACAGTCCAGACTCTTTCTTCCTACGGAAGCTCCATTCTTTTAATGTTAGCAGACCTCCTTTAAACATTTTATCAGAGCATTGTGGCCAGTGTACTTTTCCTGCTGGGGTGTAGCTTGGGAGTAGCCGAGAGAAACAAAATTAACAAGCTGATCAAGAGAGCTGGATCAGTGATTGGCCTGCCTCCTGACACGCTCGAATCAGTAACGCAGGACAGAATGCAAAAGAAATTGAAGTGCATACTGAATGACTTTGACCACCCGTTGTTCTCCATCTTTGACAACCTGAGAAGCTCTGGGAGCAACAGATTTCTTGTTCCTGTGTCCTCCACTGAGAGGTTCAGGAGATCTTTCGTCCCCACGGTGATCAGACTTCTCAATGGACGGTGTACTCGATATACGCCTCTCTGGATATGCTGGACATTGGTGTGACTAACTGTTCTGTTGCTGTGTTGTATTGTTGTTCGTGCTGTGTTGAATTGTCTGTTGTTTTTGCGTGATGGCAATGATATTTTCCCCATTGGGGATGAATAAAGTAATCAATCAAAGAGCAGCATGCTAACCATCTGGCTGCCTGGCTCGATGTAGTTGCGAGCCAGGAACTTGAGGGCCTCATCCAGGAAGATGACTGGTAGAGACATCTTCAACACCACCACCCACTGGGGCCACGACAGAGGACGGATCTGGAAGATCATCTACAGGAAGCAAGGATAAGAAAAAGATAAGTCAAGGAGTGCTGGCATTCTGCAGTGCCCCTGTCGCTGCAGTTCCGGAGGTAACCGCTAGAGGGCAGCAGCGGTGTCTTAGTGGATGTTTAGCGTCGCTCCCTGGAGTTCAGCTGCGTTTAGCTGTTTGCTTCCTATATAGCAGACTGGCTTGTATTGTGATACGCTGTCTACTGGCACTATCTGGGAATAGGTTAAGTGTCTTATGATTGTTATTCAATCCTTTATATCTAATTGTATCTTCGATTCTCAGGTTGGAGCCCAACTTGATGTTAATCTCTCAATCCTACAATCTGTGTGTTTGCATGTTAACCTAGTCTAAACGCACACCACTCGTTATTCCAATTAGTGGTGCACCGATCCGATCCTCAGATCGGTGATCGAGGGCCGATCAGACTTTTTTCCAAGGATCGGGACTCGTGATTTTGTCCCGATCAGGATCGGTAAATAAGTCGGAGAGCATGCCAAATGATTGTTCATTACTTTGACTGTTACTGAAATTGACAATTTGTGCCAAATAGGTTGGGTACTACCAATTTTTGCAGGATCAGGACTCTGTATCGGGGATCGGGATTGGCCGATCCTTAAAATGAGGATCTGGATCGGATCGGGAGCAAAAAAACGTGATCGGTACACCCCTAATCATATTGTTTAAACTACAGCTGGAACGTATTGAGGTGAAGAGATGGAGCTGTTCAGAAACGGATCATTGCTGTTCTGTTCAGTTAGACTAGTCGGTGCGGCTTGTATAAATACTTTTCCGTGTTTTCTTAAACATGACGGGGGTGCGGCTCTTAGAGAAGTGCTCGCTACGGTCCGGAAAACACCAGCACGGCGTGTCTGGTTTCTACCTCATAGGCAGCCTCAGTTCAAAGAATCGCAGCGTCACAATCTATCGTGATTGAAGTCTCGTACCGGCAGGAGAGCAGTGGTGAATCTGTGTATGGCGCCTTGCCATTAGCATGCATGAGTTCCAATGTTTTATTTTCAGGCGCCAGGCAATCCGTGTTCCGAACAACACGAGGCAGGTAAGATGAAAGGGCCACGTGATTAAAATCCAATAAAGGCACCTGGCTGCT